>CAWUFW010024409.1:0-60897 GCA_963921515.1 Calotriton arnoldi | reverse complement strand
CAACATTTATTATTCTTTGCAGCATTGTGAAGGGCCTTTATGCACTTCTCTCCAGCACTCACTACAACTCCACACTCCATGCAGTATGATGCCATTGGGGAAACAAGTGGAGTGCAATCTTGAAGCGGAGATTGGACTTTTGAATGGACTCTCTGCTTCGGTGTTGTTGTGCTGCTATTGAAGTCGAGGGTCCTTCAGCTTTGCGTTGCCTTCTTGCTGCTCACTATGAACTTGTCTAATGAAATGTGCAAAAAATATAAAGGGGCAAAAAAATTACCATGTATGATTTTTGGCAGCATTGCGAATAGCTGTAACACACTGCCCACCCGCTCTTATAACTACACTACAGTCCATGCAATACGTGGCCATTCTTGAAAATTCTGGAGCCTTATCTGTTGTAGTAGACTGTACCTCTGAAGGGACTTTCTGGGCGGGAATTGTTGCTGCTGCCACTGATGTAGATGGTCCTCCAGCTTCCTTCTGCTTCATCGGCAGTTAGAGACGTTTTATATGATAAGTTTAAAGATAATATAATATGAACATCGTCCCACATGAGTCCAAGAAAGGTCTCCAGCCACAATCTACCACCTGCTCACAATAAACTTCTGGAAAAGAAGATTCAAGAAGGAGGAGTGGGTGTATAAATCCTATTCATTTTACTGAAAAGTGCATTATCCCATGATATTCCTTACTTTCCAGGTCATGCGATGTTTCCAGATTCTTGATTGTACAAGTTTTGCAGCAGTTTTCAATTCCCCATGAGTTTGGGTAACAATGGGTAGTTTGATGGGAGTTTGGTAGTTATGTTCTTTTTGTGAGTTCAGATGTTGAGTTATTTTTTTAAACTGTTCTTTTTTAAATGTGTTGTTAAAATAAAGTTAAACCAATATGTTACTAAACAACTAGACTCAAACTTTGTGTAAGATATGTCTATATATCTTTTTTTCACTTTGTCATTTGTATTCGTTGCTGTGAAGAAGGAAAATGCATTTTTGATTTAGTTATTTAGACAAATGAATACAAAGAGGAAAGTTAAATTAGTATCTTTCTAAATAGCTACACTGAAACCTTATGTAAAATGTCTATATTTGTGTTTTACACTTTGTTAAAAACACCTGGTGTTCGCAGTCTGTCCTTGGCAATGGCATTCATAGAATCATGCATGCACTACCTGTGCAACCATCAAGGACATCCTTTCTCCATCACTCTGCAAATGTGCCTCCTGGCATAGTACTAGTTGGGGGCTGAAGTCCCCTTGGCTGTTGAGGTTATTTGGGGGCCAACTATCCCGCTTGATACCTCCAGCGAGTTCCACACAGTCAGTTTGCTAAGAGGTCTTCGGAGGCCACACCCCCCTTTCTGAAAAACTCTGCAGTGCAAACACATCTCCTGGCACACTACTGGTTGGGGAATAAAGTTGTCTTGGATGCTAAAGGACCTTGGGGACAAAGAAGCCCTCATGGTACTTTCTATATGTCCTACTCAGCGGGATTTCTGAGAGCTGGTCAGAGGCCCTGCCCTCTTTCTACACCTTTCTGCAAAGACCATTGCTACTTAAAAAACCATGGAAATTCACTGAAAAAACTAAAGGTTACAGGTAAGTTATAGTTAGGAATTAGCATTTAGAAAACCTTAGAAGTTCACTGAAAAAACAAAAGGTTACAGAAACGTTATAGTTAGGCTGATATTTCATTCAAAAAGCATTTTTTCTTTTGCCAATATCTTTTGTGCCGCTTGACGAATCTTCGCGAAATTTTCAAAACTAATGGTTCACTCAGGTCAGCTCCTGTCTTAATAGTTTCGGGGTGATTCGTCAAGCGGCGGCCGAGAAAAAAGGAGGGTCCCTAAACGCGTTTTCCCCATGTTAATTTCCATAGGAATTTTAGACAAAGCTACAGCCTGAACTGCTGAACGGAATGACACCAAATTTGGCAAAAAGGTAGGTCTTGGTCCAGAAAGCGTGCTTTTTTTCAAATGGTGTAAATCCGTTCAGTAGTTGCTGAGAAATTCAAAAAATAAAAATGTATATATCTGAGCACCGAGGAGGATTCGGGAACCCTCCTGAGCACGAGCTTCATTCTGATTGGCTGCCAACACTCCAAACCAGGAAGTGTTGGCAGTCATCTTGTGAGTCGGTAACCCAGTCACAAGAAAACTGTAGAAAAAAAGGTAAAAAACAAGAAAAGGGGGCAGGGTAGAAACACCCTGACCCCCAGGCCTGCTCAGGTGGTCCCACAAGGACCCCCAGGGCCAAAAAAAGCATTTTTTTGTTTAAATCGGCTGAATTTGTGCTGGGTGCGCAAATCCAGTTGGGCAAATTTAAAAAACCAAAGTGCGGGCTCCTGCGCTTAGTTTTAATGAGCCCCCGGGTGGGCCAGGTCCCGGGGGCAATATGTAAATATATGCGGGAGCTTGTGTAATTAGTGGTGGGGGGGCCTCACAGGCCCCCCCAAGCCCCGGGTACTGCCACCTCCCTGGGGCTTTCCTTAATTATGTGAGGGGGCATGCAGCCCACACAGCCCCAGGGACCGCTACCTCCCCAGGGCTTTGTTTCATTGTGGGTGGGGGGGCCTCACAGGCCCCCCCAAGCCCCGGGGACTGCCACCTCCCCAGGGCTATTATAAAAATTAAGTGTGGGGGGGCTCCTTCCCCCCCACACTGCCCCGGGGACCACCACCTCCCCGGGGCATTTAATGTTATGTTATGTTATTAAAACTTATATAGTGCGCTTATACCCGTAGGTGTCTTGGCGCTTTCAAGCTTAAACATATTACACTGAGGAAGCTAATCCCTAAAAAGCCACGTCTTAAGTTGTTTTCTGAAATCGAGGAGGGTAGGTATCGTCCAGAGGTATAATGGGAGGGAATTCCACAGCTTGATGGTATTATAGCGGAAACTCCTACCACCCCAGCTCATCTTTTTGATTCTAGCAGTGGTCACCAAGCTGGCATTAGCCGATTGAAGAGATCTATTTGGAGAGTACCAGCTGAAAATATTCCAGAGAAATTTTGGACCTTCTCTATGCAGCGCCTTGTGAGCAATGCAGAGTGCCTTGAATTTAACACGCTGGTAGACAGGAAGCCAATGAAGATCCTGGATACCTGTCCTAACTGACTGATATTTAGGAATATCCAGGATCAATCTAGCAGCGGCGTTCTGTACCGCCTGCAACTTCCTAAGTAGTCTGGCTTGGAGGTTCATATATAGACCATTGCAATAGTCCAATTTGGACAAAACTAACGATACCACAACAGTTTTTCTGGTGTTTTATGGAATGAAGGGAAGGATTTTTCTAAAGGTTTTGATGGTAAGATAAGAAGAAGACACAACCTTAGAAACCTGGGTCTCAAAGTTAAGTTTTTCATCCATAATAAAGCCAAGATTCTTGGCTTTAGCTACTGGAGTAGGAGGAGAACCCAGGTTGTCTGGCCACCAAGCCGGAGACCAAGGTGGAAAGAGATTACCAAACAGTACCACTTCTGTTTTGCTTGACTTCAGCTTTAGATAATGCTTACTCATCCAGCTACTCAAAGCGATCATACAGTCATGTAATTTGAGGGAGTGATTAACATTCTTATCCACTGTCGAGATTACCAGCTGGGTATCATCCGCGTAAGAAGTGGGATTCAAATTAAAGCTTCTAATCAGCGGGGCAAGTTCAGAGACATATATGTTAAATAGCGTCAGGCTCAGCAAGGAGCCCTGAGGAACCCCACAAGGCAAGGTGAAAGGCAAGGACTTAAACTTACCTAAATGTACTGTTTGGGATCTGCCTGATAAAAAAGATGTTACGAGAGAGAGGGCCTTTCCTCCAATCCCTATAGTTTTCAAACGTTGGACCAAAAGACCATGGTCCACCGTGTCGAACGCTGCGGACAGGTCCAGCAGAATAAGAGCTGCTGACCTTCCGCCATCCAATGTCATGCGTATTTCTTCCGTAGTTTTTATCAAGGCAGTCTCAGTGCTATGATTTGCTCTGAAACCGAACTGACTATGGTCTAGAAGTTGATTTTATAAAATGAAAGTAGAAAGTTCAACATTTATTATTTTCTCTATAATTTTAGCTGGGAGTGGGAGTCTCGCTATGGAACGATAATTAGCAGGATCATTAGTGTTCAAGTTTGGCTTTTTAAGGAGAAAATACAAGCCTGTTTCCAATTGCTGGGAAATGTTCCTTGTGTAAGCATCTGATTAAATATTCGTGACAGATAGGGGCTGATGTGTTGATTTAAAGATTGTAGAATCCTAGTTAGAGCGTGGTGGAAGGCCCTTTCCAAACCTAGAATGGTCACCTGTTACTTATTGCTAAATGTGGGTATTAAATTGGTACTAATGGTGTGCAAACCACTCTTGCTTCTTTCTGTGTCTCTCTTGCCTCTTTCTACATTTCTGTTGCTTCTTTCTGCACCGTTCTTTCTTTTTCTGCACTTCTTTTGCCTCGTTCAGCTCATCTCTTCCATTTTCTACACCTCTCTTGCCTCTTTCTTTACCTCTGTTGCCTCTTTCTGCACCTCACTTGCTTCTTTCTGTACCCCTCTTGCCTCTTTCTGCACCCTTCTTCCCTCTTTCTGCACCTCTTTTGCCTCTTTCTGTACCCCTGTTCACTCTTTCTGCACCTCTCCTGCCTGTTTCTGTACCTCTCTTGCCTCTTTCTGCACTTCTCTTGCCTCTTTCTATACCTCGCTTCCTTCTTTCTGAACCCTGCTTGCATCTTTGTGCACCTCTGTTCCTTCTTTCTGCACTTCTCTTGTCTCTTTCTGCACCCCTATTGCCTCTTTCTGTACTTATGTTGGTTTATTTGCACTGCTCTTGCTTCTTTCTGCACCTCTCTTGCAAATTTCTGCACCCCTCTTGCCTCTTTCAGCACCTCTTTTGCCTGTTTCTGCAACTTTCTTGCCTCTTTCTGCAGTTCTCTTGCCTTCTTCTGCACCTCTGTTGCTTCTTTCTGCACTTCTTTTGCCTCTTTCTGCACCTCTCTTGCTTCTTTCTGCACCCCTGTTGTCTCTTTCTGCACTCGTCTTCCCTCTTTCTGCACCTCTCTTGCTTCTTTCTGCACTTCTCTTGCTTCTTTCTGCACCTCTCTTGCTTCTTTCTGCACCCTTCTTCCCTTTTTTGCATCCATCTTGCCTCTTTCTGCAGTTCTATTGCCATTTTCTGCACCTCTCTTGCCTCTTTCTGCACCTCACTTGCCTCTTTCTGCACTGCTCTTGCTTCTTTCTACACCTCTGTTGCTTCTTTCATCAATTCTCTTGCCTCTTTCTACACTTCTCTTGCTTGTTTCTGCACCTCTCTTGTGTCTTTCTGCTCCTCTGTTGCCTCTTTCTGCACCTCACTTGCTTCTTTCTGCACCCCTCTTGCCTCTTTCTGCACCCCTCTTCTCTCTTTCTGCACCTGACTTGCCTCTTTCTGCACCCCTGTTCCCTCTTTCTGCACCTTTCCTGCCTGTTTCTGCACCTCTCTTGCCTCTTTCTGTACCTCTGTTGCTTCTTTCTGCACCCCTCCTGCCTCTTACTGCACCCCCCTCTTCCCTCTCTTTGCACCTCTGTTGGTTCTTTCTGCACTGCTCTTGCTTCTTTCTGCACCTCTTTTGCAAATTTCTGCATCCCTCTTGCCTCTTTATGCACCCCTCTTCCCTATTTCTCCACCTCTCTTGCTTCTTTCTGCACTTCTCTTGCTTCTTTCTGCACTGCTCTTGCTTCTTTCTGCACCTCTCTTGCAAATTTCTGCACCCCTCTTGCCTCTTTCATCACCTCTTTTGCCTGTTTCTGCAACTTTCTTGCCTCTTTCTGCAGTTCTCTTGCCTTCTTCTGCACCTCTGTTGCTTCTTTCTGCACTTCTTTTGCCTCTTTCTGCACCTCTCTTGCTTCTTTCTGCACCCCTGTTGTCTCTTTCTGCACTCGTCTTCCCTCTTTCTGCACCTCTCTTGCTTCTTTCTGCACTTCTCTTGCTTCTTTCTGCACCTCTCTTGCTTCTTTCTGCACCCTTCTTCCCTTTTTTGCATCCATCTTGCCTCTTTCTGCAGTTCTATTGCCATTTTCTGCACCTCTCTTGCCTCTTTCTGCACCTCACTTGCCTCTTTCTGCACTGCTCTTGCTTCTTTCTACACCTCTGTTGCTTCTTTCATCAATTCTCTTGCCTCTTTCTACACTTCTCTTGCTTGTTTCTGCACCTCTCTTGTGTCTTTCTGCTCCTCTGTTGCCTCTTTCTGCACCTCACTTGCTTCTTTCTGCACCCCTCTTGCCTCTTTCTGCACCCCTCTTCTCTCTTTCTGCACCTGACTTGCCTCTTTCTGCACCCCTGTTCCCTCTTTCTGCACCTTTCCTGCCTGTTTCTGCACCTCTCTTGCCTCTTTCTGTACCTCTGTTGCTTCTTTCTGCACCCCTCCTGCCTCTTACTGCACCCCCTCTTCCCTCTCTTTGCACCTCTGTTGGTTCTTTCTGCACTGCTCTTGCTTCTTTCTGCACCTCTTTTGCAAATTTCTGCATCCCTCTTGCCTCTTTATGCACCCCTCTTCCCTATTTCTCCACCTCTCTTGCTTCTTTCTGCACTTCTTTTGCTTCTTTCTGCACTGCTCTTGCTTCTTTCTGCACCTCTCTTGCAAATGTCTGTATCCCTCTTACCTCTTTCTGCACACCTGTTCCCTCTTTCTGCACCTGTCTTGCCTGTTTCTGCACCTCTCTTGCCTCTTTCTGCACCCCTCTTGCCTCTTTCAGCACCTCTGTTGCTTCTTTCTGCACTTCTGTTGCTTCTTTCTGCACCCTCTTGCCTCTTTTGTACCCATGTTGCCTCTTTGTACACCTCTCCTGCCTCTTTCTGCACCTCTCTTGCCTTTTTCTGCAAGTTCTCTTCCCTCTTTCTGCACCTCTTTTGCTTCTTTCTGCACTTTTCTTGCCTCTTTCTGTACCCCTCTTCCCTCTTTCTGCATCTCTGTTGGTTCTTTCTGCGCTGCTCTTGCTTCTTTCTACACTTCTGTTGCAAATTTCTGCATCCCTCTTGCCTCTTTCTGTACCCCTCTTCCCTCTTTCTGCACCTCTCTTGCCTCTGTCTGCACACCTGTTCCCTCTTTCTGCACCCCTTTTGCATCTTTCTGCACTTCTTTTGCCTCTTTCTGCACCTCTCTTGCTTCTTTCTGCACCCCTGTTGTCTCTTTCTGCACTCAACTTCCCTCTTTCTGCACCTCTCTTGCTTCTTTCTGCACTTCTCTTGCTTCTTTCTGCACCTCTCTTGCTTCTTTCTGCACCCTTCTTCCCTTTTTGCATCCATCTTGCCTCTTTCTGCAGTTCTATTGCCATTTTCTGCACCTCTCTTGCCTCTTTCTGCACCTCACTTGCCTCTTTCTGCACTTCTCATGCTTCTTTCTACAACTCTGTTGCTTCTTTCAACAATTCTCTTGCCTCTTTCTGCAGTTCTCTTGCTTGTTTCTGCACCTGTCTTGTGTCTTTCTGCTCCTCTGTTGCCTTTTTCTTCACCTCACTTGCTTCTTTCTGCACCCCTCTTGCCTCTTTCTGCACCCCTCTTCTCTCGTTCTGCACCTGACTTGCCTCTTTCTGTATCCCTGTTCCCTCTTTCTGCACCTTTCCTGCCTGTTTCTGCACCTCTCTTGCCTCTTTCTGTACCTCTGTTGCTTCTTTCTGCACTTCTCTAGCCCTGGTCACCAGCAGACTCGACTACGGCAACGCACTCTATGCCGGAATAAACAAAAACCTCACCCGCAAGCTACAGAACATCCAGAACGCAGCCGCAAGACTGGTCCTCAACCTGCCAAAACACTGCCACATCTCCCAGCACCTGAGCATACTCCACTGGCTCCCCGTCGAGGCGAGAATCACCTTCAAGATGCTCACCCACGCACACAAGGCCCTCCACGGCACCGGACCAGCATACCTGAACAGCCGACTCAAATTCCACGCACCCCAAAGGACCCTACGATCAGCCCAGTTCTCCTATGCCGTGGTCTCCCACACCAGAAAGACCAGATCGGGAGGCCACTCCTTCTCCCTCCTCGCGGCCAAAGCATGGAACGCCCTTCCACTCCACCTCAGACAGACAGCATCGCTCCCCATCTTCGCAAGAAACCTCAAAACCTGGCTCTTCGACAGACCCCCTCCTTGATGGAATGGAACCTGCACCCCCCCCACCCCTAGCGCCTTGAGACCCTTACCGGTGAGTAGTCGCGCTTTAACAAACCCCTGATTGATTTTGCCTCTTTCTGCACCTCTGTTGCTTCTTTCTGCACTTCTCTTCCTTCTTTCTGCACCCCTCCTGCCTCTTTCTGTACCCCTCTTGCCTTTTTGAACACCTCTCCTGCCTCTTTCTGCACCCCTCTTGCCTCTCTTTGCACCTCTGTTGGTTCTTTCTGCACTGCTCTTGCTTCTTTCTGCATCTCTTTTGCAAATTTCTGCATCCCTCTTGCCTCTTTCTGCACCCCTCTTCCCTAAATCTCCACCTCTCTTGCTTCTTTCTGCACTTCTCTTGCTTCTTTCTGCACTGCTCTTGCTTCTCTCTGGACCTCTCTTGCAAATTTCTGTATCCCTCTTACCTCTTTCTGCACCCCTGTTCCCTCTTTCTGCACCTTTCTTGCCTGTTTCTGCACCGCTCTTGCCTCTTTTAGCACCTCTGTTGCTTCTTTCTGCACTTCTGTTGCTTCTTTCTGCACCCCTCTTGCCTCTTTTTGTAGCCACGTTGACTCTTTGTACACCTCTCCTGCCTCTTTCTGCACCTCTCTTGCCTTTTTCTTCAAGTTCTCTTGCCTCTTTCTGCACCTCTTTTGCTTCTTTCTGCACTTTTCTTGTCTCTTTCTGTACCCCTCTTCCCTCTTTCTGCATCTCTGTTGGTTCTTTCTGCACTGCTCTTGCTTCCTTCTACACCTCTGTTGCAAATTTCTGTATCCCTCTTGCCTCTTTCTGTACCCCTCCTCCCTGTTTCTGCACCTCTCTTTCCTCTGTCTGCACACCTGTTCCCTCTTTCTGCACCCCTTTTGCATGTTTCTGCAACTCTTTTGCCTCTTTCTGCAGTTCTCTTGCCTCCTTCTGCACCTCACTTGCTTTTTTGTGCACTTCTCTCACTTCTTTCTGCACCCTTCTTCACTTTTTCTGCACATCTCTTGCCTCTTTCTGCACCTCTCTTGCCTCTTTCTGCACATCTCTTTGTTCTTTCTGCACTGCTCTTGCCTCTTTCTGCACCCCTCTTGCATCTTTCTGCACCTTTTTTGGTTCTTTCTGCACTTCTCTCTCCTCTTTCTGCACCCCTCTTGCCTCTTTCTGTACCTCTGTTGCTTCTTTCTGCACTTCTTTTGCCTCTTCCTGCACTTCTCTTGCTTGTTTCTGCACCTCTATTGCGTCTTTCTGCACGTCTGTTGCCTCTTTCTGCACCACTGTTGCCTATTTCTGCACCCCTCTTCCCTCTTTCTGCACCTTTCCTGCCTGTTTCTACACCTCTCTTGCCTTTTTTTGCACTTCTTTTCCTTCTTTCTGCACCCCTCCTGCCTCTTTCTGCACCCCTCGTGTCTCTTTTTGCACCTCTGTTGGTTCTTTCTGCACTGCTCTTGCTTCTTTCTGTACCTCTCTTGCAAATTTCTGTATCCCTCTTACCTCTTTCTGCACCCCTGTTCCCTCTTTCTGCACCTTTCCTGCCTGTTTCTGCACCTCTCTTGCATCTTTCGGCACCTCTGTTAGTTCTTTCCGTACTTCTCTTGCCTCTTTCTGCACCCCTCCTGCCTGTTTCTGCACCTCTGTTGCTTCTTTCTGCACTTCTCTTGCTTCTTTCTGTAACCCTCCTGCCTCTTTCTGTACCCCTTTTGCCTCTATGTGCACCTCTTCTGCCTATTTCTGTACCTCTCTTGCCTTTTTCTGCAGTTCTCTTTCCTCTTTCTGTACCTCTCTTGCCTCTTTCTGCACCTCTGTTGGTTCTTTCTGCACTGCTCTTGCTTCTTTCTGTACCTCTGTTGCAAATTTCTGCATCCCTCTTTCTGTACCCCTCTTCCCTCTTTCTGCACCTCTTTGCCTCTGTCTGCACACATGTTCCCTCTTTCTGCACCGCTTTTGCCTGTTTCTGCAACTCTTTTACCTCTTTCTGCATTCTACACCTCACTTGCCTCTTTCTGCACATCTCTTGCCTCTTTCTGCACCTCTCTTGCCTTTTTCTGCACATCTCTTTGTTCTTTCTGCACTGCTCTTGCCTCTTTCTGCACCCCTCTTGCCTCTTTCTGCACCTCTTTTGCTTCTTTCTGTACTTCTATCTCCTCTTTCTGCACCTCCCCTTGCCTCTTTCTGCACATCTTTTCCTGCTTTCTGCACTGCTATTGCTTCTTTCTGCACCTCTCTTGCCTCTTTCTGCATCCCTCTTCCCTCTTTCTGCATCCCTGTTCCCTCTTTCTGCAATTCTCTTGCCTCTGTCTGCACCCCTGTTCCCTCTTTCTACACCTCTTTTGTCTGTTTCTGCAACTCTCTTGCCTCTTTGTGCAGTTCACTTGCCTCCTTCTGCACCTCTGTTGCATCTTTCTGCACCTCTCCTACCGCTTTCTGCACCCCTCTTGTCTCTTTTTGCAGCTCTGTTGGTTCTTTCTGCAATTCCCTTACTTCTTTCTACACCTCTGTTGCTTCTTTCAGCAATTCTCTTACCTCTTTCTGCACTTCTCTTGCTTGTTTCTGCACCTCTATTGCGTCTTTCTGCACGTCTGTTGCCTCTTTCTGCACCACTGTTGCCTCTTTCTGCACCCCTCTTCCCTCTTTCTGCACCTTTCCTGCCTGTTTCTACACCTCTCTTGCCTTTTTTTGCACTTCTTTTCCTTCTTTCTGCACCCCTCCTGCCTCTTTCTGCACCCCTCGTGTCTCTTTTTGCACCTCTGTTGGTTCTTTCTGCACTGCTCTTGCTTCTTTCTGCACCTCTCTTGCAAATTTCTGTATCCCTCTTACCTCTTTCTGCACCTTTCCTGCCTGTTTCTGCACCTCTCTTGCCTCTTCCGGTACCTCTGTTGGTTCTTTCTGTACTTCTCTTGCCTCTTTCTGCACCCCTCTTGCCTCTTTCAGCACCTCTGTTGCTTCTTTCTGCACTTCTCTTGCTTCTTTCTGTAACCCTCCTGCCTCTTTCTGTACCCCATTTGCCTCTATGTGCACCTCTCCTGCCTATTTCTGTACCTCTCTTGCCTTTTTCTGCAGTTCTCTTGCCTCTTTCTGCACCTCTTTTGCTTCTTTCTGTACTTTTCTTGCCTCTTTCTGTACCTCTCTTGCCTCTTTCTGCACCTCTGTTGGTTCTTTCTGCACTGCTCTTGCTTCTTTCTGTACCTCTGTTGCAAATTTCTGCATCCCTCTTTCTGTACCCCTCTTCCCTCTTTCTGCACCTCTCTTGCCTCTGTCTGCACACATGTTCCCTCTTTCTGCACCGCTTTTGCCTGTTTCTGCAACTCTTTTACCTCTTTTACCTCTTTCTGCATTCTACACCTCACTTGCCTCTTTCTGCACTTCTCTTGCTTCTTTCTGCACCCTTCTTCCCTTTTTCTGCACATCTCTTGCCTCTTTCTGCACCTCTCTTGCCTTTTTCTGCACATCTCTTTGTTCTTTCTGCACTGCTCTTGCCTCTTTCTGCACCTCTCTTGCCTCTTTCTGCACCTCTTTTGCTTCTTTCTGCACTTCTATCTCCTCTTTCTGCACCTCCCCTTGCCTCTTTCTGCACATCTGTTGCTTCTTTCTGCACTGCTATTGCTTCTTTCTGCACCTCTCTTGCCTCTTTCTGCATCCCTCTTCCCTCTTTCTGCATCCCTGTTCCCTCTTTCTGCAATTCTCTTGCCTCTGTCTGCACCCCTGTTCCCTCTTTCTACACCTCTTTTGTCTGTTTCTGCAACTCGCTTGCCTCTTTGTGCAGTTCACTTGCCTCCTTCTGCACCTCTGTTGCATCTTTCTGCACCTCTCCTACCGCTTTCTGCACCCCTCTTGTCTCTTTTTGCAGCTCTGTTGGTTCTTTCTGCAATTCCCTTACTTCTTTCTACACCTCTGTTGCTTCTTTCAGCAATTCTCTTACCTCTTTCTGCACTTCTCTTGCTTGTTTCTGCACCTCTATTGCGTCTTTCTGCACGTCTGTTGCCTCTTTCTGCACCACTGTTGCCTCTTTCTGCACCCCTCTTCCCTCTTTCTGCACCTTTCCTGCCTGTTTCTACACCTCTCTTGCCTTTTTTGCACTTCTTTTCCTTCTTTCTGCAATTCTCTTACTTCTTTCTACACCTCTGTTGCTTCTTTCAGCAATTCTCTTACCTCTTTCTGCACTTCTCTTGCTTGTTTCTGCACCTCTATTGCGTCTTTCTGCACGTCTGTTGCCTCTTTCTGCACCACTGTTGCCTCTTTCTGCACCCCTCTTCCCTCTTTCTGCACCTTTCCTGCCTGTTTCTACACCTCTCCTGCCTATTTCTGCACCCCTCGTGTCTCTTTTTGCACCTCTGTTGGGTCTTTCTGCACTGCTCTTGCTTCTTTCTGCACCTCTCTTGCAAATTTCTGTATCCCTCTTACCTCTTTCTGCACCCCTGTTCCCTCTTTCTGCACCTTTCCTGCCTGTTTCTGCACCTCTCTTGCCTCTTTCGGCACCTCTGTTGGTTCTTTCTGTACTTCTCTTGCCTCTTTCTGCACCCCTTTTGCCTCTTTCAGCACCTCTGTTGCTTCTTTCTGCACTTCTCTTGCTTCTTTCTGTAACCCTCCTGCCTCTTTCTGTACCCCTTTTGCCTTTTTCTGCAGTTCTCTTGCCTCTTTCTGCACCTCTTTTGCTTCTTTCTTCACTTTTCTTGCCTCTTTCTGTACCTCTCTTGCCTCTTTCTGCACCTCTGTTTGTTCTTTCTGCACTGCTCTTGCTTCTTTCTGTACCTCTGTTGCAAATTTCTGCATCCCTCTTGCCTCTTTCTGTACCCCTCTTCCCTCTTTCTGTACCTCTCTTGCCTCTGTCTGCATACATGTTCAGTCTTTCTGCACCGCTTTTGCCTGTTTCTGCAACTCTTTTACCTCTTTCTGCATTCTACACCTCACTTGCCTCTTTCTGCACTTCTCTTGCTTCTTTCTGCACCCTTCTTCCCTTTTTCTGCACATCTCTTGCCTCTTTCTGCACCTCTCTATCCTTTTTCTGCACATCTCTTTGTTCTTTCTGCACTGCATCTTGCCTCTTTCTGCACCCCTCTTGCCTCTTTCTGCACCTCTTTTGCTTCTTTCTGCACTTCTATCTCCTCTTTCTGCACCTCCCCTTGCCTCTTTCTGCACATCTGTTGCTTCTTTCTGCACTGCTATTGCTTCTTTCTGCACCTCTCTTGCCTCTTTCTGCATCCCTCTTCCCTCTTTCTGCATCCCAGTTCCCTCTTTCTGCAATTCTCTTGCCTCTGTCTGCACCCCTGTTCCCTCTTTCTACACCTCTTTTGTCTGTTTATGCAACTCTCTTGCCTCTTTGTGCAGTTCACTTTCCTCCTTCTGCACCTCTGTTGCCTCTTTCTGCACCTCTCCTACCGCTTTCTGCACCCCTCTTGTCTCTTTTTGAAGCTCTGTTGGTTCTTTCTGCACTGCTCTTGCTTCTTTCTGCATCTCTGTTGCAAATTTCTGCATCCCTCTTGCCTCTTTCTGTACCCCTCTTCCCTCTTTCTGCACCTCTCTTGCCTTGTCTGCACACCTGTTCCCTCTTTCTGCACCCCTTTTGCCTGTTTCTGCAACTCTCTTGCCTCTTTCTGCAGTTCTCTTGCCTCCTTCTGCACCTCACTTACCTCTTTCTATACTTCTCTTGCTTCTTTCTGCACCCTTCTTCCCCTTTTCTGCACTTCTATTGCCTCTTTCTGCACCCTTCTTCCCTTTTCCTGCACGTCTCTTGGTTCTTTCTGCACTGCTCTTGCCTCTTTCTGCACCCCTCTTGCTTCTTTCTGCACCTCTTTTGCTTCTTTCTGCACCCCTATCTCCTCTTTCTGCACCTCCCCTTGCCTCTTTCTGCACATCTGTTGCTTCTTTCTGCACTGCTATTGCTTCTTTCTGCTCCTCTCTTGCCTCTTTCTGCATCCCTCTTCCCTCTTTCTGCATCCCTGTTCCCTCTTTCTGCAATTCTCTTGCCTCTGTCTGCACCCCTGTTCCCTCTTTCTACACCTCTTTTGTCTGTTTCTGCAACTCTCTTACCTCTTTGTGCAGTTCACTTGCCTCATGCTGCACCTCTGTTGCCTCTTTCTGCACCTCTCCTACCACTTTCTGCACCCCCCCTTGTCTCTTTTTGCAGCTCTGTTGGCTCTTTCTGCACTGCTCTTGCTTCTTTCTGCACCTCTGTTGCAAATTTTTGCATCCCTCTTGCCTCTTTCTGTACCCCTCTTCCCTCTTTCGGCACCTCTCTTGTCTCTGTCTGCACACCTGTTCCCTCTTTCTGCACCCCTTTTGCCTCCTTCTGCACCTCACTTACCTCTTTCTACACTTCTCTTGCTTCTTTCTGCACCCTTCTTCCCCTTTTCTGCACTTCTCTTGCTTCTTTCTGCACCCTTCTTCCCTTTTCCTGCACATCTCTTGGTTCTTTCTGCACTGCTCTTGCCTCTTTCTGCACCCCTCTTGCCTCTTTCTGCACCCCTCTTGCCTCTTTCTGTACCCCTCTTGCCTCTTTCTGCACCTCTGTTGGTTCTTTCTGCACTCCTCTTGCTTCATTCTGAACCTCTGTCCATTCTTTCTGCAATCCTTGTGCCTCTATCTGCACCCCTCTTCCCTCTTTCTGCACACCTCTTGCCTTTTTCTGCACCTCTGCTCCTTCTTTCTGCACTTCTTTTGTTTCTTTCTGCACCTCTCTTGCTTCTTTCTGCTTCCCTCTTGCCTCTTTCTCCACCCCTATTCCCCCTTTCTGCATCTCTGTTGCTTCTTTTTACACTTCTCGTGCGTCTTTCTGCACCACTCTTCCTTCTTTCTGCACCTCTGTTGCTTCTTTCTGCACCTCTCTTGCTTCTTTCTGCATGCCTCGTGCCTCTTTCTGCACCCCTTTTCCCTCTTTCTGCACATTTCTTGCCTCTCTCTGCACCTCTGTTCCTTCTTTCTGCACTTCTTTTGTTTCTTTCTGCATCTTCTCTTGTTTCTATGTGTGCTTTTTTCAATCAATGATTGTTTAAATAATAATTACTGTGAAAATCCAAATTGCACATGAAGGATGTTTTAAGTGAACCTTTATGGCAAACTAGTCTGTTTTCCAACCCTTCTGAGCTCCAGACAACATGGTGCTAATGTGTTTTTTCACTTTTCATTAACCTGTGAGGTTATTTCTTAAGTTGGTTGAGCACTACTGGTAACCGGCTGTGAAGAAGACCTTTTCAGGTTGAAACACGTTGCCAATAATCTTTATTGACTATGGAAACTGTGTGCGGTCTTGCGCTTCTCTAAATATGTGGGAGGTGTGCCTTTGTGATTTACAACACGGGACCCGCACCCATGACTCCGTACCAACCCTGTCAGGTGGATGTGACTGCATTCCCTGCGGGAAGCTGTATATTCATACATATATGGCAGTCGTCAGTAGGTAGTTATAGTTAGGACCTAGTTTCCATAGGAAAAGTGTTTTTTCTTTTGCCAATATCTTTGGCGCCATTTGACGAATCTTCGCGAAACTTTTAAAATAATGGCCCGCTCCGGTCAGCTCCTGTCTGTAAAGTTTGGGGATGATTCATCAAGTGGGGGCTGAGAAAAAAGGAGGGGTCCCAAATGTGTTTTCTCTATGTTCATTTCCATAGGAAAATTTTGTCACGGCTACAGCCCGAACTGCTGAACGGAATTACACCAGATTTGGCAGAAAGGTAGCTCTTGGTCCAGAGTGCACTATTTGCTTTAAATGGTGTAAATCCGTTCAGTAGTTTTTGAAATATTAAAGGAAAAAGAAATATCGATAGCTGGGCGGAGCCTAACCACACATCTCATCGTGAGATCTGATTGGCTGTCAGCACTTCATCCAAGAAATGTTGGCAGCCATCTTGGGACCAATATACATGATAGCACCCCATTAAAATGCATTGTAGTGAATGGAAGGTTTTGAGGGTCACCAAAAGGAGAACATATAAAGGGTGATAACAGACTTTAGTTACATTATCAATCATTTTTTGATGGTACCATACTAATTTTAGGAATTGTGGTGTGTTAAAAGGTGATTTTACCCTGTGAAAAAGCCTTCTCCTGGGATATCATGAATCATGTTTGAGAGAAAACTATTTTCTCATGCTTTTCCCATAGAGGTTTGGAAGGTGCTCCAGAAGCTGAAATGAGAGCATATTTTCTGTAAATTCACATTATCTTTCTCAGTCATGTGAGAATGAAGTCAGACATTCTCAGTAAAACATGTACATCAAACAAGGGCAGAGACTGTCAGTTGATTCCTTTGTGTTCTACTGCAGCTTCCCAGAGTGTTCTAAAGAACAACTAGAGCGCTAACAGTCTTACTTATGACAAAAGTATGGCACACCTGAAGCCATCTTGATTGGAATAAACTGGTGACACTTAAAACATTTAATTTAAAAAGGAACAAAATGAGGGGGTTCATTGTGCCACAGAAATTATGATTAGTTCTGCAGAAAGAAAAATTAGGGCTAATTTTTTTTATTTCAAATCGTTTTTATTGAAATTCAAGGAAGGAACAAAAAGTGAGACACAGTAATGATGCAACATATTAGATCAAGAAATTAATCTACGAAAGTTACGTTGCTGTTAAGTCATGTGAAATACAAAGTAAGTCGGTGGAAATCAAATCAAATGTAGAGATAGAGAGAGATAGAAGGAAAGATAGAGAGAGGGAGAGAGAAATAAATAAATAAGTAATAATAATAGCTACTCAAGTGCTGTGTCAGGTGAAATACAGTGAAGCTTTAGAGACAACAGACATGGTCGGCCTTTGGTGTATCAAGCACTGATAGTCGTCATAATTAGGGCTAATTTTGAGTGACTTCTCAAATCCTCTTCTACTTCATTAAAAAATTCTGACATGCAGAGTGAAACAATCACTTTCAATACCAGCAGTAGACTTCCAGTTAACTCCCTGGTGAGCAGTAGCTTTACTACAGTGATCTAATGAGCAACTAGAGTGCTAACTTTCTGAATTTATGACAAATGTGTGACACATCTGAATGCCTTCTTGATGGAATCAAAGTAAAAACTGAAAGCATTTCCTACTGAGGAGACTGCAGTAAATGAGGAAATTAGGAAACTTCATAACAAATAAGTCTCCCAAGAGGGCCACCAGAGAAAAAAGAGCCCAAATGTAGCACAAATATCACCCAAATGTATCCCACGTATAGCACACTGACAGAAGTGTACAAAACACTTTTTATTTTTTGTTTTTTTGCAGTTTTTTATAGTGCAGACTGGTCAGCTTTTGGAGCGTTGCATTTTACTTGGACCCCTTATTGCGTATTTTGCACGAAGTACTTGAGATTGATCTTACGAAACATTGAACTTTACTATTCTGTTAAACTGAAGTTGCTCTGAGCCGGGCTTTGTAACACCTGTTTTTACCTACTGGTTTTAATTAATTCTCATTGTATTGTATTAAGAAAGAGGATTTACTGTTTTTATGTACGCTTTTATGATCTATGTTTCTAAATCAGATCGAATAAAGTTTATTGAATTGAATTGAAGTCTCCCAAGATGGCCACCAGAGAAAAAAAGAGCCCAAATGTAGCACAAATATCACCCAAATGTAGCCCACGTATAGCCCAATGACAGAAGTGTGGAAAACACTTTTTATTTTTTGTTTTTTACAGTTTTATATAGTGCAGACTGGTCAGGTATTGGAGTGCTTTACATGAGCATTGGTTACATCACACAAGGACAAATTCATTTTGGCTGTGGGCATGGGGAGATTAATTGATTTGACCAGAATCACAGAATGTCGAGCTGAAGCAGAAACTCCAACCTGGTTCCCCAGTTGCAAAGTCTGCAGCTCTGGAAGTAACACCACATTCTCTCCCCTAAGTGCAACATTTAATCAAGTGGTCAACTGGATAAAAAAACATAAAGATAACAAATAATTTAAAAGTGCTTTGTCGCTATTTGAGAACTCAGAAAATATGTCCTCATTTTAGTTTTTTAGAGCACTAACCATAATTTCGATGCAAAGGCCCTTTCATTTCTCTAATTTCTAAAGGAAATGCTTTAATTATTACAGTTTTGATTACATCAAGATGATGTCAGGCATGCCACACTTTTGTAATAAATATAGAATGTTAGCAATCTAGTTGTTCATTAGGATACTGTTGAGAGGCAGAGGTCAGGGGCACAGACTCGGAAAATTGAAGGCAGGTAGGAGGGTGCAGAGGCAACAATTTGACCACACTGGGCAGGCAGGAAGGGCAGTGGCAGCACAACAGACTATGGAGGGCAGTGGAAAGGGGGCAGGGGCAACAAACCAACAATGCAGGACAGGCAAGAGAGGCTGTGGCAATATAATAGACCATTGTGGGCAGAAGGAAGAGGCAGTGGTAGTACAACAATACATGCCAACAGACCCGATTCAGCCAGGAAACGCCCACTGTTTTTAAGCCCAAATGGGCTTTATTTTATCTGTCTCGTGTCTACAATCTCCTCTTTTTCAATGTAAGTCAATGGGGAAAATCAATTCCCCAGTTTTTTTTCAAAATCTCCCCCTTACCAAGTTCAAAATGTTAGCAAGTATGATACATTGGATCATGGAAGGAAGGAGGAATTGGGGTAGGGACATGGACTCGGATAACAGAGGACAGGAGGGACATGGAGAGGTGCACCAAACTGACGTTGCAGGGCAGGCATCAGGGTTTGCAGCAGCACAATACACCACACAGGGCATGTGGGACGGCAGTGCAGCACAAAAATCCATGGAAAGCAATAGGGAGGGGACAGGACCATGCACATGGACAACAGAGAAGAGAGGGGAAAGAGGCAATGGCAGCAAGCTGACCATAATGGACAGACAGGAGAGAAAGCTGCAGCATAATGGACCATAAAGGGCAGGAGGGAGGGATCAGGGGCATTACAATGGAACAGACAAGCCAGGAGGGAGGGAATAGTGGTCTGCACATGGAAAACAGAGGGCAGGGGGCATGGGGGCAGGACAGGAGCAGCAAGCTGACCATGGAGGTCAGGCAGGATGGGCACTAGAAGCACAACACACCATGGAGGGCAACAGTGAGACTATAATGGCATACACACAGACCATGGAGGGAAGGTTGGAAGGGGTCAGGGGCAGCTAGCTGACCACACAGGGAAGATGGGAGGGGCCGTGGCAGCACAGAAGACCATGCATGGCAAGCGGGAGGGTTAGTGGCAGCACAAGGGTCATGAGGGGCAAGAAGGAGGGGGCAGGGGCATGTACAAAGGACCATGGAGGATTGTAGGGAGGGGTAGGAGCTGGCCACAGACAAGAGAGTTCAGGGGAAGGGGCCTCACAACAGACCACGTGGGGCAGGCAGAAGGAGCAGTTGGAGCACAACAGACCAGGGAGGGAAGAAGGGTGTGGCAGTAAAATGGACCATGGAGGACAGGAGGAAGGGGATAGGGGCATGGAACGTGGACAGGCAGGGTGGAGGTGGCAGGGACAGGTTACAGTCATCTGACAATGCTAGGCAGATGACTGTAGGCAGCTCAACAGAACACTCAGAGTAGATAGGAGGGGCAGGTCCATGGAACATGGTGGGCACAAAGGATGGAGCAGGGGCATGCACACAGACATCGGATGGCGGGGGGAAGGAGAGTAGGGGCAGCAAGCTAAGCACAGAGTCTAAGCAGGAGGTCAATGATGGGGCATAGAATTGGCAATGGAGGGCAGGAGGAGTGGACTGGGGCATCATGCTAAATGGAGAGCAGTGGCAGCACATCAGACCATGCATGGCTGGAGGGAGAAGGCTAGTTCATGGATTCAGACAACAGATGATAGGGAGGAAGCGGATGGGGCAGCAAGCTAACTGTTCAGAGAAGGCGGGAAGGCCAGTGGCAGAGGAACGGCCACACATGGCTGTAATGAGGGAGCAGGGGCATGGACTTGGACAATGGATGGCAAAGCGGAGGAGGGAGGCAGGAGCAGCAAGCTTAGGTGGGGCAGTACAATGCCAGGCCAGGCCCTGCTTCCAACCCCCACCATCCATTGTGATAGGCATCTTACTTAACGTTTAAAAAAACTAGAAATTTGCTGAAAAAACAAAGATTCCAGGGATGTTATAGTTAGACTCAGATTTCACTCGTACAAAACCAGTGAAATTCAGCAGTTATAGTTACCTGAGCTAACTACAACTTACACCCCCACAATGCACTGCTTATGACCTCAGACATTCCATCATTCATGACATGGTCAGTGACATCACTCATGACTAGGCCTGGGCGTAGTTTGCGGAGTTTTGCAACGCGGAACTCCGTGAAGTTACAAAAAAACTCCACGAAGTTCCGCGAGTGGCGGAGTGCAGTGCGAATTGCAGTTTGTGTTGGTATTCCTGCCGCTCGGGTAGAAATTGTACCCGAGCGGCAGCTCGCGCTCGTGAATTTATCGTTCACGATCGCGAACTTACCATTTGCGAGCGGGGAAAAAACTCCGCTGCACATCGCGAAGCGGAGTTTTCGGCACTCCGCGAGCTCCGCGGAGTGCGGAGTGCAGAAAACTCCGCAACCTCCGCGAATGGAGCGAAGTTCACCGCCCAGGCCTACTCATGACATCACTCATGACATCTCAAATGAGCTGTGAATGGAATGGAACTATAATCGCTAGAACTTTATTTAGGGATAGCTTGTATATATTAACATCCCTTTTTTTTCTTTTCTTTCGTGTAAGACCCAATATAATACACAAAGTGCCCAGATCAATAAGGCCGATAGCCTTTCACTTTAAAGTAATGTGTAGTCCATTTTTTATGTTGATGTTTGCAATCGTAAGTATGTTTATTATGAACATGTCACATTGACGAACATACTGGTACGTCGGTCAGGGGGCAAGATATGCTGAAATGACATTGTATGCATATTAACACTTGTTTTCTTTTCTTTATTGTATGAATTCCTGAATTTTCGCATCGTGACCAGGCCAATATGGCCGCCAGCTTTTTGGATTCATGTAATATGTAGTTCTTTGTTAATGTTGGCAACTAGAGGCATTTGTACATTTAAATAAGGAAGCTACAATGACATCTTGTATCGTTATCAAGGTTCGGACGAGCCAAAATGCGTGGATCGCGTCTTTTCCAAATTAAATACTTCCAAACTACAACCTGAGTGCTGATTCCTTCCTTGTAAGAGTGAGAGGAGATTGAATGCATATATATAACATTCACTGAAAAAAACAGAGGTTTCAGGGATGTTACAGTTAGAAAATAGCATTTAAAAAACCTTAGATATTCACTGAAAAAACCAAAGGTTTCAGGGACGTTAAAGTTAGTCTGACATTTCACTCGCACAAAACCAAAGAAATTCAGCCGTTATAGTTAGCTGAGCTAACTATAACTCACGCACCCGCAATGCACTGCTGATGACGTCACTCATGACATGGTCAGTGACATCACTGTTGACATCACTGATGACATCTCAAATGACATCACTCATGACATCACTCATGACATCATCCAGTGACTGTGAGTGTTTCTAAAAAGTTTAAGAATGTGATATATATAAATGATGATTCAGTCAGTGTGTGACTGACTGTATAAGTGAGTGATTATACATGTCTGGGTGAATGTATGGGTGAGTGACTAATCTGTGTGAATGTCTGTATCAGTCTGTCAGTTGGTGTGTAAGTGGCTGCATGGGTTGGTGAATAGGTACATGAGTGTCTATATAGGTTATTGATTGGTTGTCTGAGTACCTGTATGTGTGCCTGAGTGTCTGTGTGTTGTGTGTCTACCTGCATGGATGTGTGAGTGGGTGATTCACTGGGTGTATAGGTTCATGAGTGCATCTGTGAGGTGCTGTATGGGTGAGTGAGTGTTTATATAGCTGTGTTGGTGAGTGAATGGATGTCTCAGTGGTATATGTGTGAGTAACTGCATATGTGAATGGCAGTATATGTGAGTGTTGGAGTATATAAGTGACTGTATGTGAGAGTGTGTGCTTGTCAGTGATTGTATAAGAGAGTAAGTATGTGTTAGTATCTTTATGAATAAGTGAGGTGGTGTGTGTATAACTGTATAGGTGAGTAAATGGCATTGTAATTGACTCTTTGGGTGACTGACTAGGTGGGTGAGTAACTACGGGTGAGTGGTGGTGTGTGAGTGTCTGTATGGGTGTATCAATGCATATAATAGTGGCTGTATTGCTGAGTGACTGCATGTATGAGTGACTGTATGGGTGAGTGAGTGGATGTGTGTGTAGACCTAGCAATCAGTGAGTGGGTATGTACTAACTGGTATTGGTGTGTCTATGGTTTCGAGAATGATAGTCTGTATTTTATAGTGCGTGTATGAAAGGTTATATTAAGGTGTGAGTAGGTGCATCAGAGATTAAGTGGATGATGTCATCAGTGATGTCATCAGTGATGTCATTTGAGATGTCATCAGTGATGTCATCAGTGATCTCACTGACCATGTCATGAGTGATGTAATATGTGACGTCATCAGTAGTGCATTGCGGGGGCGTGAGTTATAGTTAGCTTAGCTAACTATAATGGCTGAATTTCTTTGGTTTTGTACAAGTGAAATGTCAGACTAACTATAATGTCCCTGAAACTTGTGGTTTTTTCAGTGAAAATATATATATATAACTTTCTAAAGCCTCTGATCTCAATTTTTATAGAAAGGAGAGTATAAAGCTACTTTGGACACAATTATGCATCTCAAAATCTATGACTAAGCTAAACAAGCCTGGATTCACGGAGAGAGAGTCACAGGGAACTTACCCATGAAAATTAAAAGGTACAGTGAAAAATTGATGTAAAAGTGGCAGACTTGCAGTTTGTGGTCGCCTTAACCCACAGGGAAACCCTGAACTTTCCTTTAAAGCAAAAATAGAATGGAACCTTAGAACAAAATTAGAATGTACTTTCATTCCCTTCAACTGTCTAATTTCGAATTACATATAGCATTATTGAGCGGTATTTCAGAGAAGGTCACAATGAACAACAAATCCACGGTTTGATTTTAAGATTTCTTTGGTGCACAAAACAAGAGAGACCACTTTCACAGGTTCTTTCTTTGTTGCAGGACCTAATGGGTAAAGCAGTCCTATCATGAGAGTTTTCGTTAGTACCCGTAACCAAACAATTTCTGTACAAATATTACATTTTCATGCCTATCAATTATAGTAAACCTTTTTTGGCATTCTCTCTTCACTGTTATGTAAGCTTTTATTTAGGGCTATGAGTGAAATACCAGAGTAAGTGTCCCACTATTTTGGGTTCCAAAAGATAAGTGAACCTACGACCTTGTAAGGTGTGATACCCACTATTGGGATACATATCTACACAATAAAGAGTACTCAAAAACACATCACTGAGTTAACTGTATCTATTATTGTCACTCCACCCCACACAATGACTTCTACTAAGCGGGAATAATAGAGATTTTCCCACAAAGGCAAGCAATTACATAATTTAAGAATGAAAAATCTTGTTATGCAAGTAAAAACATCAATAAATAATAGATGCATAAACAGGGATTTGTAAAAACAACATCAACCCATAAATATGAACTGGAGGGTTAAATTCCATCCCTGGGCAAACAAAGGATTAAATAAGGATCAGAATTCCATGTTGTGTAATAAATATTTGTTAGAAAGTCATCCCTTTGCCCTGTTCACCCTCCATTTCTTTACTGAATGTTACTGGTGTTAACTGCCTGACTGTACCCTGGGCTCTGCTAACCAGGCCCAGGGCCAGTGCTATGTGTAAATGATACATGTAATAGGGTACACCTACAATTGGCAATGACAGACCCTATGAGTCCCTAGTATATAAAAGGGCAAGGGGGTTTCACCTACCTATAAGTCCCTAGTATGTACTAGAGCATGGAAGTTTAGAGGCCAGCAGATTTCCTGCACTTGCATATGTGCACTGCTGAGTGTCTGCTGTCATTTTAAAGGCAGCCTGGCCTTGCAGCCTTTAAAAACAAACTTGTGTGCAAACTCGACTTTGGTGGGATGGGCACTATAAGATTTATGATCTACCTTATTAGTACATATTAGGTACCCCCAGGGTCTCCCTGAGGTGTCTCAGGGGTAGGGGGGGTCAAGTAAATATAGGCAGGGGCCTTATAAAATATGTCGTTTTTCCCCATTGCAGATACATATCTCCATAGGCTAACATTGCAATATCTTATTTAGCTATCAATAGTGCTTGGAAAGTACTAAAAATTTAATTCAAGGACTTAAAAGATTGGTATTGAGAAATCCAACAATTTTCCACTGTTGAATTTATCATGGCTAGTACAGAAGAGAAATCATGGAACATTCTCTTCTGTAAGCCAAAATCCAGCCGTCTAGTGGTCTCTGCTGATTGGTGAGCCTTAACAGGCTTAGCCAGGCTGCTTTGATTAGGTGGTAAGCGGCCTGGCAGGAGCAGAGGTCATCTGATAAAGAAAGCTCTACAGCTAGAGAGGAAGGGGCCTGCAGAGGGGGCTGGGTAAATCAAACTAAGCTTAAAGAGAGTGCAGATCAGTAAGGAATGTGCCCCAGCCAGATGGCAGGTTTAGAACAGGAATTTGCAGAGGTCAGTGGAAGAAGAGCTAATGGAAATGAGCCACACTGTGGGTTGGTTTATCTAGCTCTTACTCTTCTGGAGCGAAATCATCCATGTTGGATTTTGGAAGTGCAGTGCTTTGTGGGACAAGAGGATGCCACACTTTGGATGATGTTGTCATGCTTTTGGGTGGCACCCAGCATCTCATTGGACAGAGTGCCCCCTGCTTGTCACCACAGAACACTGAATAAATATCTGAGAGCTGCATAATCCCTCAGATATGCTGCCTGAATCTGTAAGGAAAAGAAGGACTGCCCTGCTGGAATATGGATTTGCACCCAAAGGCTGCACACTCTGACTGACTGAGCCTGCCGCACAATTTGGTACTACAGCCCTGGGGACTGTGCCTTGCTTCAAAAAGGATTAAGGAGTGGGATCCCTGCAAGCTACAGGCTAACAGAGCCCACCTGCTTCATCTTCACCAAGAGTTCCCATCCTGCAGTGCATCCAGTTGATTCTTAAGGATTTGGCCAGGTGCATTGTAGGAGTTGTGGTCCAGAAATCCCAGAGACCATCTAAGAGATTCCAGACCTTTGAATTGTGGTATTGGACACTTTTAACCTACAAGAATACCTTCAAGAAGCACCTCCTGAAGTTTGGAGAACTGTGAAGAAATTTTGGGAAAAAGCTCCATAAGGTGACTGACCTGACCATGAGAGTCAAGTCAAAGTACCTTCAATCACGACCCGGCCAGAATTTCAGGTTTGTCCTGCTGAAAGCTCCGGACTTCCAGGATTTGACTGGGGCCTTGCAGAAAGCCAAGCCAGCAAAATCTCTTTGAACCCAGCCTGCTGTAAAGGGTTGAACACCGTCAGAAGAATAAGCTCCAGAAACGTTTCTAAGTTGGAAGGTAAAAATCATGCTTAGTGTATCTAGACCAGGGTTCCATCCCGGTCGGCCTCAAACTATGACTTTGTCCTGGTCAAGCACGACTAGATTTTCCAGTGTGGTTCTATATGTTTTAAGCACTATAAAGTAGTTAATCTTTACAAATTCAGATCTCTGGTTCCCTACCTTGGGTTTTTGTCATTTTGGTGTCTATTTATTCATAAAAATATTTTCTATGTTTATAAAGTGGTATGGAATTTTTATTGTGTGTTGTGTCTTACTTATTTGATGTATTGGTGTTATTAAATGCTTTACACTCCTGTCTAAGTTAGGCCTGACTGCTCGGTGTCAGCTACCACGGCTTGAGCAATGGGATAACTTACTGAGACCTTTACTGGGACCCTATACCATGTTGGTGCATTATTACTAGTGGTAGGTGCATACGTACCCCTAACAATAACCCACAATATTGCACCCCGTTCAGACCTGCTTGAGGGTAAAAGACTCCGAAAAATGAAAAACATGCAGAACTTGGTGGTTCAGATACAGATTCCACATGTTATACATTACTCCGAATTTTAAAAAGGGTGCTAGAAGAGATATTTACTGCAACTGGTAAACTCACTAGTGGTATTTACCAGTTGAGGTGAATATCTCACCCTCATCTGGCCCACTTGTAACCAGGCAAAGTAAAAAATAGATAATATTATTCAAATGAAACTCTTTTAAATAAATGTATGCTTAAGTATACTATCAATACATAAAAATATTTCATGCTATATGTTAAATATAGATTAAAAAATGCATCTTTCAAACTATTCTTCAATGCTCTAGTCTAACAATGCTTCTCAGAGATAGTTCAAAGTAAATCTGTTTCCATGCAGACTCCAACCAACAAAATTGCATGAGGCTTTGGCTACAACAGCAGCCAAGACTCATCCCCTGGTCCCTGAAAAACATTTTCTTGTGCCTTTTCTCTCCCTTTGCTGCTCCTTCCCTACCAGTTCCCTGCCCTCCACTCTTGCCCTGCAGTGAAGTCAATGATCTCCTTTACAATCTGCTTTAATCAGGTTGTAAATAGGAGTGTCAAACCCATTTCAAAAGAGACTATTGTGCAGAATGCTGCACGTAATTCAATGTCAGCACAGTTAATCCCCATTCCAAAGGATCTAGCAAAAATAGAATTCCATCTGGAAATACTGACTGTTAATGATAATTTTGACCACTGGGTATCTCTGCATAAAATTTGACTGACTCGTACTCAGGGCCTAAGTAGTTTCCATTGTATCTTTGCCAGTTACCATAAAGTTGGTGGGTCCCATTGATATTTGAAAATGGTTATCTATGTCATGTAATTTTCAATAACTTTTTTCCATATTTTTACTAGTACTTAGTTATTACACATTTAATGTTCAATAGAATTTTTGGATTTATTATTGCATTCCATAGTCTTACCTACATTGCTTTTTGAATTGTTCATCCTTGCATACCTCACCACTTTCTCAGTCCCTCGTTGCGAGTAGGCTCTAAATGCCGATGGAACTGGTAACAGCAGTTTCTGGTTTCATTGGAATTATATATTTTTCACTTCACATTAAGATCTTGGCTGCAAAAAACAGCTGATATCTCCCTGTGAAATTTAGGGGAAACAAGAGGAATTTGGTAGAATAGAATGATTAATGGTTGCCCCAGTAAATCCTCACTTCTTAATGGACCATCATGGTTCATTCAACTCATAATGGGCCAAAAGTTTCCCACCTCAGGAGTTATTGGTACTCCTGATTTTGGTGATGCAGGGGTGGGGGAAATTCAACCAGTTTTCCAGGCCACGCATTGTGATAACTTTAGCTCAGTCAGCGTTAAGACAATAATAAATTAAGGAATATTTGTCTAACTTACTGAGAGCCTTCCATGTGAAGTAATTTCTTATGGTGCCTCAACTAAAATACGTGCAAGTATATCAATCCACTGTGCAATAGAAGAAGAATGTTTGGAAATGCGGGGGGAGTGCACTCCACCCCTTAAGGTTTATTGTGGAATATGCCAAGGATGTGTACTCGCCCCAATTCTCTTTCTGCTTTATGCTAATGGCCTGGAAAATGTGTTGGTTAATGCTGGAGCTGATGTACCATGTGTTGGGACAAGGCAGTGCCCAATTTATTATACGCGAACGACGCAGTTTTTCTTGCCAGGACAGCCAACGGCATAAAGATTTTAATTTCCAGCTTTGTGACTTTTATGAAGGGGCTTGATTTAGAGATCAGTTTTACTAAAACTTTTACAAAGGTGTGTGGCCCCAGAAATTCCAAAACTAGAACTCTAAATATAGGAGGAAGAAAGATGGATAGGGTGAGATCCTTCCCATACCTCGGCTTGGGTTTTGATGATACCTGCACGTGGTCCTCTTGTCTTAGAAGCAGATTAGCACTCTTTACTCGTGCAATTGGCATTACCTTTACCCTTGCTGCTAGTATTGGATGAAAACTGGTTGTGCCAATACTGGAAATTTATAAAAGGAAGTGTATACCAACCGTAACATATGGTATGAGTATCCGGGGCTGCAGAAATGTTGGGGCAATCCATGTAGAACAGGTTTTATCAACGCCTGTGGTCGGTTGCCCCTTCGACTTCACACTACTGCTCACACCTAGAATTAGGGCTGGATTATCTTGAAGACTTTATCAACATTGCCCTCTGACTCTTTGGTGCAATATATGGGGGAATAGTGAAGCTGATCTCAATAAGGCTATTATAAGAGATTACCTTTCTTGTGACCATGGTCTTAAAATACCTTGGTTGAAATATATTAGAGATTCTTTTCTGGCACTGGGTTGTGCCCTTTTTTTTGCAAATCCTGAAGCCATAACAAAAAAAGACAAAACCTGGGTTCAGAATTGTCTTTTTACATCATAGTCAGACCTCGAGGGAGACGGTTGAGGTGCTAAAACTAATTGTGAGAGACTATTGTGTAATTCAGATGACAGACAGGACTGCACCTTATTTATCTTTCATACAGAATGCTTACGAACGTACAATATTGATCAGATTTAGATTGGGCTCAATACGCTGGTTGCTTTGTTTCCTGCTGGGGCAATATTCCTCCTCAGATATAGGTTCTTGTGATGAGAAACCACCTCAGTCTTTACTGCACTTTATCTTTTTCTGCAGATTTTACCTTCAGTATACCAGGAAATCTTTACTGCCTTTATTACGTAGGTTTAATCTAAATGTAAAGTTTCTCTCCTCTTCTTACAGCAACTTAACTATTGGGGTACCTGTTTTTGGGTTAGCTACTTTCTGAAAGGCATTCTGACTCAGAGGAAAAGATTGTTATTTTAAGGTTGCTATGTCGATTACATAATGTATACGTTACTAACCACCTGGCTGATTTTTATCTGATATGCAATTGTTTTGCACAGTGGTAGAGCTTGCCATTTTTTTTTGTTATGCTACTATACTTTGTACTATTTGTCTTGGGCCACCATTACCTGCTGTTCTGAGGTATAACAAATATTTTGTACCTTTTGACGATGACATATCAAAAGTAAAGTTCTCATATGACATGTGTTTAGTGTTTTATCCATTTTTAACCATCCTGTTTGTATTTATATTAATATTTTTAAATCATTATGTTTTTCTGAATTATTGTGTATCTTTTATGATCCATTCTTTAGATCAAATAAAGATTGAATTGAATTGAATGATCGTTGGGCAATACCTTTCCCATAGTGATACTGGTGGGAGATTTCTTAATGTTGTGTTGGTGCCCTAGAATGTTCAGGGAGGATTGAGAATTTCAGGCACTGGAAACTATTTCACACGTTAGTCAGTCAATCAAGCTTTATTCGGAAAATCGAAATTCGCCATGAAAGCACAATAATAACATAAGATAAAAAACACAAATGCATTAAAAGTTAAACAAAAAACAGCATTAGAAATAGAAGATGTACAAATAAAAGCCAAATCACACTCACTCGTTGAATCGAGAGGAGCAAAAAGGGCAGGCTGTTAAAAAGCAGATGGTAATCACAAAATCATAACTTCATTCAATTGTGATGACAAACTGCACATTTTTAAAAAACTGCTCTAAGCACTACAGACGAATTCCTTCGGAAGAGACTGCAAGAAATATAATAGCTGGGCTACATTGATAAAAACCTTGCAATTTCAGACCAAGGACCAAATATCGCTTAGTGAACTGCTTAAAGTGCCCACAGAAAAATAGAAAATTCATCACAGGCACATGTTAAAACTGTGGAAGAGCCATAGTGGCCCAAGGGGAACGATAAAGCTAACCTTAAGCTGCCGAGCCGAAACCTCGTCAAGAGATTTCTCTCCCAGACGTTATTGACCCAGTATAGGCAGGACCCATAAGAGGAGGGCGAGTGAAAAATAAAATAATCCCGAACCGAGGGTTTTGGCAGTTCGGCACTCTCTCTTTCACTCTTCCTCCTATCTCAATAACATTTCTTTATTCATTTCTTTTGTCTCTGTTAGTGATTTTTCTTGGTACAAGAAAAGTCGGGTGGGCCTAACTCAGTGGTCAGCTGTCTAATATAGTTCAGCCAGTCTATTTTATGACTACACGCACAACTCAAACAATTCTCCATATCTCTGTTGAGGCTCACATTTCCATTGCTCCAAACAGATAACCATAGCATTATCGGTGCCAGAAAAATGCATCCATAACATAATTGAGCTAGGGGTGGGTGAAACTCATAGAGTTTCTCTATGCGGAATTAAGTGGAGTTACATAAAATCTTCGCAAGATGACATGGACTTCTGCCAACGAGCAGAAATATGCACGTCACGCAATTTAGTGCCAGTAGCATGAGTAGTACTGAAAAATCAGTGTAAACTGCACCACATGGTGCGCTAGATCGCCGGGTCATTCAAGTTGATTTTGGTGCAGCTCATGTAGAAAATCTACTATAGCTGCAGCAAATCTACTCGAAAAGCAGCCCTCTCACTGTGACCGCTCGCTACCCCCTGCCCATTAGATTTACACACAAGCACCCACCCTTACAGAGAAGGCATACCACCTATAGATCTTGCAAGAATTCTGTATACTACATGAGGAAAAAAAACTACACACCTTTGCCCAACTCTAGACCTAAAATTCATATACTAGCGGTCTACTACTCACCAGTTCTGAACCAGTTCATCAGGCTCTCTGCAGGCGTCTTTCAGTTGCATCAAGCCAAGGTGTTATATCCGTGATGGATACACGAAAAGTCACCTGGCAGACTGTCAAAAGAGCCACCCACTGATAGAAGGGACACTAGAGCCTATGAACAACTGGCCCTTCACAAGCCAGGGTATGGTCTCCCACACCAAATATCCAATAAACAACAATCTTTCCCCTATCTAATCTCATGGCCAGGGCTGTCCCCACCAATCCAAGGGCGTCACGATTTCCCACCGCCTTTAGAATAAATATCCTCCTAAGTGATTGGTTGAGAGTGGTCGGGTATCTTTTGTAAGCCATTGTTGATCAAAGATTTACCTTTAATAAGTAATAATGGTTTTTCACGTTGGTCTCCGATAACGGACTGTTCTGGAAAATTCTGGACAAGCGGTCATTCCACAATGATTTCAAGACTCAATAAACAGCCACACCAAGCAAGGTGGAAAACAATGAATTTCTCTCAACTTAGGCTGTTCTCACTGCTGCATCAATGCAATTGATGATATATGTTTGTGCTGATTAGTTCAATTAAGCTCCATACGTCATGAATGTGAATAGTAAATAACCAATGGCTTAGCAATGTGGACTGGTCAATAGAGGAATAATAACCACGACAATTCATCTGTGGTGCTTTCGTTTCTTTTCCCTTTCTGTTTTAATGACATGAGCTCTCCCTAACACCCTAACGGCTACAGTTGTATCAATTTCGAAATAAATGCCATACTGCATTTGAATAACCAAGGGGCATATTAGCAAGACCGGCGATAAAATTATCGCTGTTTTAGCGGCAGGAAACTGCCGCTAAAGCGGCGATAATGGGCTTGCTAATATGCGTATAGAATTCCAATAGAAGCCCAGGTTAGATGTGCAGGACATCTAACCTGGGCTTCTATTGGAATTCTATAACGCATATTAGCAAGCCCATTATCGCCGTTTTAGCGACAATTTCCTGCCGCTAAAACGGCGATAATTTTAACGTGGGTCTTGCTAATATGCCCCCATGTTTCATCATCCCCTTGTAGATTCCAGTGCGACTCAATTATTGCGAAAGACTACGGTTGATGGACATGATTTCATTTTTCTGTTTCCCATAGGCTATGCTGACGGATTGCGCGACCTTCCCTTCAACAGTAATTGCACTGTGTCCTTGAGCATACATTCACGTGCTCAAGGTCCCGTTCACTAGAACACAGCCCACAATTGCAGCCTTGACAGTTGTTTATTTTATGAATCTGTGTCCTTGCTTATCAGCCATGCATTCAGGCACAAGCTGCAGATCTCCCTAGACTGTTAACATCGCTTCTCGGGCTTAGTATATGGCAGAACACGCAGGTGTCAATATATGGATAGATTATTACACCACACATTAGCATGCCTTTTAAAGTATAATTTAATGGAACAAAAAAGACCAGATTCATGAGGAAGACTGGCTTTTTGGTATTTCTTTTAATAACATGGCAAATGCAAATTCGGTTAAAAATCTTTCCAAAATCGGCAGATTTGACATTCTGCAACTTGAGGAAGAGTTGTTTCGAATACAGTATACATCTCGTTTTTCGAAAATGTATCTTGCTAAGTTAGGTTTTTTTTCAATAATGTATTCGCCTTCATAGAGGGATTGTCTGTTTTTCTCAACCAATACAGACAAAACAACTGTCAGTTGTTTTTATAAGAACCGATTCGTTTCCTTCAGTAAACAATATAAAGAAAATAATTGTTATGCTGATTTAACTCATTTTTGTAAGTAATCAATTCATGAGTATCCTCTTGAGGACAACATTTTTCGACGATGGAAGGGGGATTTACAATTGGTTAAAAATAGATTTTGAAATCCGTCAAACTTAAAAAAGTTTTCTATTGTACATTCACAATCAGTTTGTAACATTTTTCTTTATTTTCAGTTCAGTGATTGATACATGCTCAACAGTTAATACATCTTAAAGTCCAAAATCCAGCAGTATTGTGTACCATTATATAAAAGTAGTAGCTTAATAATCATCACTCAAACCTGATATCAGTTTGGCATGTGCTCCATATAAGGCACATCTCCATACTTAAGTGTTTCGCAAAAATTTACCTTTATATCAATTCTATCGTTTATATAAGAACATACAGCTGTACAGAAAAAGACTGACAAATACACATGAGGCATAAACATACAGAATGACAGTAGTTCGCCCACAATATTTTGAAAGAAATGGGCCAAGAATTTCATTTTGCATCACTAAGGGACATACTTACAAGGAGCAAGCGCTGTCGCTGCGTAATTTTCTTTACCCAGCGGCGGCGTAATCAGTGCTCCACACTGCTCCATATTTACAAACTGACTCATTGGGCCCAATGTGTCAGTTTGTAGAGGCCTGCGTCACATTATACCTGCGCCAGGTATGATGTATGGAGGGTAGGCGTTCCCACCTTAAAAGCCAAGTAGAACTGACACAGTGAAGTTTACAACTTTTCACTGTGTCACTCTATGACTTGATTGCATTAAAATCCCTAAGCCTCCTCAAACCAGGTGTAGGGATTGACACTGGACTTCTAGCATGGGACTTGCCTCTGTATTCTGATGCATTGCTGGAGTTGCATCTTATGACCAAATCCAGCAATGCATCACTTTAGCAGAAAAAGATGAGTCAGAATTTCTGACAGGTCGATGAATCCTTGCGCCACGGAGCCCTGCATTGTAAATGCAGCACATCCATGGCGTTGTTGGGCATTTGCGGGAGGCGCAAGACATCTTACGCATCGATACTGATGCGTCAGTTCATGTAAATGTGCCCCTAAGTTTGGTAAGAAGTATACATTTTTAGGTAAATCTGCAGAGCACTCATGAAATATTCCATTCATTTCCTGACATACCAAACTATCCTGAACTGACTCAAGTGTGTTGCAGATTCCCCTCTCTTTGCCCAAGATATTCTATAAAAGGAGACAAAGATTTTTAAATCAAAGTGTCTCTAAGATGTTGGCTTAAAATCAATAGGTTGTAAAGGCATGTCAAGTATTCAGAGCTGTTAAAGTGTACCATCAGGTGCTATCAGGTACAGGGGGTGGCAACCAGATATCAAGAATGCCCACTGTGGGGGCGTGGCCAACTGCCGAGGAGAGTGGCTGCTCCTTGAGGTGGCTCCGTCCAAGTGCACCCGTTAATGGCACCATCCGTTCACTGATCCGGGATTGATGAGCTGTGAGCGACAGCTTTGTGCCCACAACTCCTGTGGGCTCATTTTGAGCCGTGACCCACTCGAATTGGTGGTATGGAACCGGAGAATTGGCCAGCGGCGCTGCCGCTTTGCAACGCCTGTGTCTGCGGCGGGGGAGGAGCGAGCGAGCTCCGGAGCACGTAGCGAGGCCTGGCCTTGGCTGCGCTGGGGATCATAAGCCTGCTGCGACCGTCGAGCGGACTGCCCGGCCGCGGCTGATGAGGAAGGAATTTCAGCGGGGCCGCAACTCCAGTGAGTGACGCGCCGGTAACACCGCAACCCCGGACAAGATCTCTGTCGCGGGATGCTGAAGGAGTGGATGCGGAGTGGAGAGGCCTGCGCTGCACTGCGGGGACTCATTGAGGATTAGGAGGGGGCAAGTGCTCTGACCGTGAGGATTACCTGACCCCCCCCCCCGGGAATGTAACTCGGGGGGCAGTGTGGACAAAGTACTGCTGGTGTCTCCCCCCCTCCTCCCTCTCCGGCTTCATGATAATTGGTTGAGTCTGCATCACCCGATCGTGGTCGGAAGCGTCTGGTGAAGTGCGCAGGGACAGGGGTGTCCATCCGCCCACGGAGAGTGACAGCGGGGCGGCCTACGCAACAACGCACCGCCCACGGTGGGGAACGCTGAGAGTTGGGCAGTGAGACCGGACGGAGGTTTCCAACCATGCGGCTCTGAGGTGGGCAAATAGGAGTATTGTGATGCCATAAGGCCTGGTTTGGGACCACCCTCGGCCTGTGAATGGGCAGCGGACGCGAGACAAAGAGGTGCACTGAAACCTGAGTCCGGCTGGGCCTAATATCGCCTCAATTGCTGGTGTACCGGGATGGTCCTCAACTATTGAGGGGTACCGGGGTGTAATTTAGCATTCCACTGCTGTCCTCTGCCTCATAATCAGTGGCCCAAACGACGCACCTCTTTTGGCGACACCCAGGGCGTAAGGGTGATAGTGTTGCTGAAGAGGCACGGCGTCGGAAGAAACAACCACCACAGACAGTGTTTTCCCCTTGAGGGTGGACAGAATTCAACAGCTGCCACCGGACGACATAGTCGGACTGCCTGGCGGGCCCTCCTCTGTACGTGGACTCATACGGCGTCCACATGGCGGGTGGTCACAATAACAAGAACTCCATGCAGGCCAAGTTGGAAAAGTTTGCGTGAGACAAGGGCTCTGGTCCCAGCCAGAACGGAACGCAAGATTCGCCGGATAACCAGCAAGATGCTGCTGGGGTAAAGGAACAAACCCTGCAGGATATTTTAACGGCAATCACGACAGTGAGAACATCTCTGGAATCCTGGATTGACTCGGTGTCCTCGGAAGTATCCCTAATTAGACAGATATGCGATCTATGAACACTAGACTCAAAGAGGTGGAATCGACAACGGGCTCCCTTGTTAAGGACACCTCCTCCCTCCAGCAAAGAGTGACTGACTTGCAATCTCTGAGTGAGCGACTGGAGACTCAACTTGATGAGTATGAAGGGCGCTCGAGGCGCAACAATGTTCGCATACTAGGAGTCCCGGAACGCGAGGAGGAACAGGCAGCGGACCTCTTTGTGGAAGAGCTAGTCACGATCTACCTAAAACCTACTAGACTGTCTAAATGTTTTACGGTAGAAAGAGCGCATAGAGTGCCCGGGGGCAAACCGAAGCCCGGAGCCCCCCCGAGACCTATAGTTGCGAGGATCTTCAACTATAGGGATAGAGATATCATCTTACAGACGGCGCGCAACTCACCACCAATTGAATTCCAAAACAGTAAAGTGACTTTCTTCCCGGACTTCACGCTCAAGGTGCAGCACCAGCGGCGTAGCTTCCTAGAGGTAAAGAAAGCACTGCGGGACAAGAACATGAAATAAGCAATGCTCTTTCCTGCGAAATTGAGAGTGGAATCAGAGGGGAAGGTCTGGTTTCTTCGTCACCCCTGAAGAGGCCTGGGACTGGTTGGACGGATGGCGGCAGGCCGGCAAAAACAATCACCTGAGTCAGCGAAGCGGTCGAGAACAGCCTCGAGGTGATCGGGGGAGGGAGATCCCCACTGAATGAACAAACAGAAGACGATGGCGTCTAATGATAATTGGTTTGTATGTTCCACGGTAATTGGGAAGGAACTGCAGTCACCCCTCCGTGGGGCCTATCACTGGTGGGTCTTTCCAGCAAAACTCTGGAAGGGACAAAGCACGAATAACATTTCTCCATAATTAGTGCGGGACGGAACAATGCAATTCCAGACTTAATTAACATGTGTATCGTGCTATTGAACCAGCAATTTGTAGTATTGTTTTCACGGGTGCCAGGTTGGGCACACGCACCTAGAGTTATAAGGGTGGGCGATAGGCACTCTGCAAGTTGGGGGTGGTGGGAGGTTCCGAGTCCGCCATGCAGGGAGGGAGGGAGGGGGGTACTGTTGACCAAGTTAAGGGGGGTGGGATTCTTGTTACGCAGCATTTCCGACATTATGCACAATCACGACATTAATCACTCATCGTACTGTGCTAGCGTTAAGATGGGGGGGAAGGGAAGTTCAGTTTTTTTCATGACACACGCAGCGGACAGGATGGGCAAGATGTGGTGCACTAGTGATAACGAAATAAGCATGACCACAAAGGCGACATGGACACCTGGCGGGGCGGGAGGGGCACCCAAGGCCGCAAATAACGCCTGGTACAGGGCAGGTCTCCCCCTGCGACGGCCGTTTATCACCCTAGACGAATATGACCCCTATGGCTAAACAAGGAATGAGATTGATCTCCTGGAACGTAAACGGGTTAGGGGACAAGATAAAGAGGGGAATTGTACTTCAGTTCCTAAAACGACATTCTCCAGACGTGATCCTTATACAAGAGACACACTTATTAGGGAACGCATGCAACACAATGTCGAGGCGCGTGTTTAAATTAGTGGCGCACTCGGCGTTTGGTTCGGGATCCAGGGCGGTGGAGATAATGGTGCGCAACGCTTTTTCACTGTCGATTGATCGTACTTGGACTGATAACCTTGGGAGATTTGTGGCAATCTCAGGGACGTGGGAGGGTCCCAACTTAACTCTAGTTTCAGTCTACATACCCCCGGGTCTCCAAACCTCTGCTTTTAGAGATCTTGGCAGCCTCCTTCTAGATCTTCCGGAGGGTAGGCTGATGATTGGCGGGGATTTCAATTCCAAAGTCTCAGACTCACTGGACCGTTGGCCCCAAAGGGTTCTGCCTCCCTCCTGAACGCACATTCACAGTTTCCTGGGAGCTCTGAGTTTAGTGGATACATGGAGAAAGCTCCATCCGGATGAGCAGCAGTATACTTTCTACTCAGGAGCCCACCGTTGTATGTCCAGAATAGATTATGTAGTGACTCTGGCGAGCCAAATTGATAGTGTCAAAGAGGTGATTCACCTGGCAAGGGGCATTTCCGACCATTCGCCCGTTTGGTGCCGGCTGAAGGTGGGCGAGCCAGTAGCGGGTAGAATGGTTCCTATCAACCTGTGGTACTTTAAAATCCCTCAAATACGAGACAAACTCACCCGAGATACGGAGATATACTTCCAGGAAAACAATAGCTCGGTGGACTCTACTCAGACATTATGGGAGGCTTACAAAGTGGTCATCCAGGGTGTTGCCTTGGCCCATATAGCGGGATTCAAGAAAGAGAAACAAGCAGAACTAGTTCGCATGGAAGAAGATATATTACAACTTGAGAGCGCTCTTCCGGATGACAGCACGGATGAAACTAGGCAGGCTCTGCAATTGAAAACGAAAGAATATACCGACTTGTCTACTTAATCGGCCAGGGCACAATACAGGGCAAAGATTAGCAAAATATGCGATGTGGGGGACAAGGCGGGTAAGTTGCTGGCCTGGCTGGACCGTAGGGACCTCGCAAATAGAGTGGTGGTAGAACTAGAGACAAAGCCGGGTGTAAGACTCACCGAACCTCAAGAGATAGCAGACGCATTTGGCCACTACTATCAGACCGTCTATGCGTTCCTTGAGAGTAAGGTAGTGGGAGTACTTCCCGCTGACCAGAGACTAGCGACGATCATGGTCATTCCTAAGGAAAGGAAGCCGAGAAATCAGTGTTCCTCTTATAGGCCAATATCATTGCTGAACGCAGAAGCCAAGATACTGGCGAAGGTGTTGGCTACTCGCTTATTGCAGGTAATCACAAAGTTGGTGCACCCTGATCAATCAGGCTTTATGCCTGCTAGGAACACTTCCCTTAATTTGCGAAGACTTCAGGGAGTACTCAACCACGCTGCAACAATTAGGGAAGATGCAGTGGTTGTGTCTCTTGATGCGGCCATGGCGTTTGATACCATCGAATGGCCCTATATGTTTGCGGTGTTTGTGAGAAGTTGGCCTGGTATATGCTGTTCACTAATTAAAGTGGCCACCTTGCACCAGAACAATTCGACTCTTATGGTAGATAGGTTTAAGACAACCTTTATAGAAAGCTATCCTAGTGGTAGCTGTGGAGAGCAGCCTTCAGGCTAAGTCTTGAAGGAATGTAAAGCAGCTTGTTTTACCACACAATCCCTTGAATCACCAAATGAAAAGACACCACACAGGTATATATATCAAATATATATGTATTTATTAATAAACACTCTCTACTAATCTCTTTATGAGATTAGAGGTCAGGAACATATGTACAAGTCAAATGTTATCAAAATAAGTTTAGCACAATCGAATATCACAATCTTAGTTTGCTAGACCTAGGTCTAGGGCATCTAGAATCGAAGGACCCCCAAGAACCACCCCAGGTAGTTGTAGGAGACCCACAGGGGACGGACGCGGTGACCTGGCACCGGTGCGAGTCCTGTGCGAGTCTATGCGCTCAGACGCGATTGAGATTTCAATGTTAAAGGTCCCTTGCGTGTTCGAGGCGAACACACCGATCGGTCCTTGTACGAGTCGAAGGACGCGGTTACATTCAGAGTTGCAAGGGAGATGGACGCGCTGTGTCTAACACAGACGCGAACCTTGTGCGAGTCAGTGCAATGGAGATCTCAGTGTTACAGGCCGTTTGTGTGTTCGAGGCGAACACCGATCGGACTCAGTACGAGTCGAAGGATACAGTTCTAGATAGTGTTACAAAGGAGATGGACGCGGTGTGTCTAACACAGACGCGAACCCTGTACGAGTCAGCGCAATTGTCGCACTTAGAAAATTAGAGTTTTAGGACACTTCGAGGGAAGCTACAAGCAAGTCACTTACAGGGTAAGTAGTTCTAGGGCCCACACCCACAGGAGCACCGTAGTGCTGAAGTTACCTCACCCAGGGGAGCCGGGTGCATAGGTGTCCTTTGGTGTCGGGTCGCGGCGTCGTTTTCAATGGGAGCCAGTGAAGACTTGCTGCTTGCGGCGACAGGAGAAGTGTCCGGAGGAATCCAAGCCTGGATTCGGAAGATGGAAGACCCGAAAGCAGAGGGGACAGTGTTCAAAGTCACTTGGCAGTGACTCGGGGCAAGGAAGATGGATGCCCACCGTCGTCGCAAGATTCAGGTCGTTCGCGGTTGCCTTGACTCTTCAGCCATGAGGTCCAGGAGGCGTCGACGACAACCAGGAGCTGGATTCGGCGTGTCCCACAATGTCTGCAGCTTACTGCGGTGTCGGCGACTCGATTGGAACCAACAAGTCTTGGTAACAGCAAGTCTCGGGGAAAATGCGAAGAGGCAATGGCGCAGACCAGCAAGGTCTGGGGGACTCACCCAGCAAAGGTAAGTCAGGGCAGGCCTGGAGCAACCAGGGGAGCCCGTTGGTTTCTTTAGAAATTCTTCTGGGGACCCACAAGCTGGCTGGCAAGGGATCGCAAAGACACCTCAGGAGGATTCGCTCACAGGGGCCCACGGTCACTCGGGATGTGGTAGGCCTCAGATCTTCAGAGGGATTCCTGCTGGAGGCTAGGACCACACGTGGTCCAAAGCACAAGTTCGTGGAACGTTGTGAAGGGGTTGTATTGACAATAGTGCACGGTACCCAGGGGTCGCAGTTCCTCGTCACTCTTGGGGTCCACTGGCCTCAGCTTTGCTGGAGACTCACGATGGCCTTTGAGAAGTGAGGAAATCTACTTCTTGGGCTGCAGGGACTTCGGACTCCGGCGGGAGCGGCGTAGTTTGCGACCGTTGTTTGTAGTTTTTGGTGCCTGCCAAGCAGGGGAGTCACTCCTTGACTCCAAGGGAGATTCTTCAGTCTTCCAAAGGTAGTGGAACGTCGAAGGTCCGGGATTCTTCTTCAGAGCATCGTCCAGGGAAATCTAGGGTGCAATGCACAGGTTCCCCTCTTATACTAAAAGAAAGGGAGGGACTAGCTCTATGACCCTACCTATGGGAGGGTCAGGGGAGTGGGTGGCTACACCCACTTCCCTTTGTCCAGTTTTGCGCCAGAGCAGGGGCAGGTAGCCCCTGAGCCGGTTTGAACTGGCATATGCACAGAGGAGCCTTCTGCTCCCCAGTGCAGGACTTCAAAGCACTCTAAGAGTGCACCCACCCAGCCCCAATACACTAAACCCTGTCTGGGAGGTGGTCACACCCCCTTGGGACAGGATATCTATTGTTGGGCTTCCTCCACTGCGAGTGTTGGTCATCAGCAGGAGGGCAGCCCAGTGTCTGTGACTGGTGGCATTCATTTTGTGATGCCAGGGCTCTGCAGGATTCTACCGCGTTTCCACAGTAGGTACATGTCTATCCCTCTAGAAGGGTGGAATGCTACCCCCGCCGCCAGGACAGGCGGGGGGGGTATTATTCCAAGATGTTTGACACCAAACACGACATGTTTCGATGCAACCATTCCAAAGTTAGCATTTTACCGCGAGGATATAATGCACTTAAAAGTATATGGTTTAACTGCATCCACAAACAGCACCAGAGAATGGACTCTGAGAGCTGCAGAGGGGCCCTGCTCAGGCAGAGGCACCCCCTCACATAGAAGCCAAGCACCCTGCCCTCAGGATTGATAGGTACTGCCTTAGGGGTGACTGATAGGTTTATATGTGTGTGTAGGAGAGATATAGGGGACCTATATCTCAGTGAGGGGTGCTAGCACTTCCTCACCCAGGCTGCAGTAGCAGGCCTGTGGTGTCAGATTTAGTCTGCTTCCCAGGGGTGGCATAATACATGCTGCAGCCCCTGGTAGGCCTGTGAAGTACCTATGCCCTTAGCACCTAAGGTACCATATACTAGGGACTCATAAGGAACCACAGCATCCAATCACTAGTGCACCTAGAGTGCACTCCAAGTCGTTTAGAGAGAACAGAGAGGCTGGGGCCCTGATTAGCAGGGACCCAGCCAGACTATAGCCAGAAACCAGTGTAAACATCAGAAAAAAAGTGGGGGCAACATAAGAGGCAGATCCTACTCTCCTACACAACCCCCCAAACGCAGGGACACTAAACTAACCTTGACCAGTTGAGTCTTCGTGTTCAAAGTGGAAATACCTTGAGAGTCCATCTGCATTGGCATGTTGGGTCCCAGGTCTATGTTCCACTGTATAGTCCATCCCCTGTAGGGAAATGGACCACCTCAAAAGTTTTGGGTTTTCACCTTTCATCTGTTTAAGCCATAGGAGAGGCTTGTGGTCAGTCTGAACTATGAAGTGAGTACCAAACAAGTATGGCCTCAGCTTCTTCAGGGCCCACACCACAGCAAAGGCCTCCCTCTCTATAGCTAACCAACGTTTCTCTCTAGGGGTCAGCCTTCTGCTAATAAAAGCTACTGGCTGGTCTTGACCTTCATCATTCAGTTGAGACAGTACAGCTCCCACACCCAGCTCAGAAGCATCTGTTTGGACAATGAACTTTTGGTGTAGTCTGGACTCTGTAAGATGGGGGCAGTGCACATGGCCTGCTTTAGGTCTTCAAATGCCTTCTGACAGCTAGCTGTCCACTGAACCTTTTTTGGCATTTTCTTTGAGGTCAGATCATTCAAGGGGGTCACTATAGTCCATATCCCTTGACAAACCTCCTATAGTACCCAGTCAGGCCTAAGAAGGCTCTCACCTGTGTCTGGGTGGTTGGAGCAACCCATTCCATTATGGTTTGGATTTTGCTCTGTAAAGGCTGAACCTGGCCTCCACCTACAAGGTGGCCCAGGTATACAACCTGACTCTGCCCTATCTGGCACTTAGTGGCCTTGATAGTGAGGCCTGCTTTCTGCAGGGCCTCCAAAACATTCCTGAGGTGGACCAGGTGATCCTGCCAGGAGAAACTAAAGACAGCAATATCATCTAGATAAGCTGAGCAATAAGTTTCCATCCCTGTCAGAACTTTATTCACCAACCTCTGAAAAGTGGCAGGTGCATTTTTCAATCCAAAGGGCATCACCACGAAGTGGTAGTGCCCACCAGGGGTCTAAAATGCTGTTTTGGCTTTTGCATCATCAGCTAACCTGATCTGCCAGTAGCCAGCTGTCAGGTCAAACGTGCTCAGATACTTGGCTGAGGCCAAAGTATCAATCAGCTCATCTACCCTTGGTATGGGATAGGCATCAGTCCTAGTGACTGCATTGAGGCCTCTGTAGTCTACACAAAACCTCATTTCTTTCTTACCACCCTGGGTATGAGGCTTGGGTACCAGGACTACTGGGCTAGCCCAAGGGCTATCTGAAGGCTCAATTACACCTAGCTCCAACATTTTCTGGACTTCAGTCCTGATACAGTCCCTGACATGGTCAGGTTGCCTGTAGATTTTATTCTTGACAGGCAGACTGTCTCCAGTGTCCACCTCATGGGTGCACCAGGAAGTCTGACTAGGGGTCAGGCTAAACATATGTCTATACTGTTGCAGAACTTGTCTGCACTCAGTTTGCCGATGGTCAGTGAGGCTGCTTGCCAAAGCAACACCATCTACTGACCCATCATCAGGGTTCTGAGAGAGCAGGTCAGGGAGAGGGTCACTCGCCTCCTCCTGGTCCTCATCAGTTGCCATGAGCAAGCCCATGTCAGCCCTGTCAACATATGGCTTTAATCTGTTGATGTGGAGCACCCTCAGGGGGCTCCTGGGAGTTCCAAGATTCACCAGGTAGGTGACTTCTCCCTTTTGTTCAACTATTGTATGGGGGCCACTCCACTTGTCCTGGAGGGCTGCTGGGGCCACAGGCTCCAACACCCACACTTTCTGTCCTGGCTGGTATACAGTCAGTACAGCCTTTGGTCATGCCAAGCTTTTTGTAATTCTTGGCTGGCCTCCAGGTTTTTGGTTGCCTTTTTCATGTACTCTGCCATCCGGGAGCGGAGACCAAGTACATAGTCCATCACATCTTGTTTGGGGGCTTGAGAGGTAACTCCCAGCCCTCTTTTACCAAACACAGTGGACCTCTCACAGGATGCCCAAACAGAAGCTCAAATGGGCTGTAACCAACCCCCTTCTGTGGAACCTCTCTGTATGCAAACAACAGGCAAGGAAGAAGAAGGTCCCATTTCCGCCTCAGCTTCTCTGGGAGACCTTTAATCATTCCTTTCAAGGTTTTGTTGAAGCGTTCAACTAAACTATTGCATTGTGGTGATAGGGGGTGGTGAACTTGTAAGTTACACCACACTCCTTCCACATTGCTTTTAGATATCCTGACATGAAGTTGGTACCTCTGTCAGAAATGACCTCCTTTGGGAAACCCACTCTGGAGAAGACTCCAATGAGGGCTCTTGCCACCACAGGGGCTGTGGTGGTCCTCAGGGGAATTACTTCTGGGTACCTGGTGGCATGATCCACTACCACCAGGATAAACCTGTGCCCAGATGCAGTTTGAGGGTCAAGGGGACCAACAATGTCAATCCCTACCCTTTCAAAGGGTACCCCCACCACAGGTAGTGGTATCAGGGGCCTTTGTTGTGCCACCTGCCTTACCACTGGCTTGGCATGTGACACAGGAGCGACAAAACTCCTTTGTGTCCTCTGACATATGTGGTCAATGAAAATGTGGAACAAGCCTGTCCCAGGTCTTGTTTTGGCCCAAGTGTCCTGCTAAAGGGATGTCATGTGCTAGGGTCAAGAGGAACCCCTAAACGTCTGAGGTATTACCATCCTCCTGGTGGCTCCAGGGGCTGGATCTCTACCCTCAGAATATAGGAGTCCCTCATCCCAATAAACTTTATGGGACCCACTAGCGCTCCCAGCAGCCTCAGCAGCAGCCTGCTGTCTGAGGGGTTGAAGAGAGGGGCAGCACTGTTGCTCCTTACTCAGATCTTCCCTAGAAGGGCCCCCTGCCCCCAAAAACTCAACCTGATCAGGCTCAAGTCCCTCTGGGGCAGTTCCTTCTTCAGGATCTGCTTCACCTCCCTCTGGGGGTGAATCTGTGATCTGAGACAGAGGGGAAGGCACTGCCTTTACCCTACTGCTCCTCCTCTTGGGAAGCATCTGGTCCATTGCCCGGACCGGCGGTGTGAGGGTAGGACAACCGCCTCCATTGTTCCTGATTAACTGACACTACACATTAGTGTCTACACCAGCCGGTACCGATGCCGCGCATCCTTGACCCTAATTGGGTTGTATTGTTTGATTTACAGGTATCACTTTTTAGGGTGCTGTAATGATGGTCACTTATGCACTTTACTGTTGACCATTACCAAAAAGTGTAGGTAGATCCTCTTTTGTTTGGTCCTGAAGAATTGCCAATTAATATATCTCTGGGCAAGAAACATGTTGACCTTTTTCTCAAGCGCCTATTCCCGACATCCTTAGAGTGGGGTTACGCGTCTTGTTTTCTTTTTAACTAGGGTAGGGGCCACGTTCAATAAAATTATTTTGAGTGGACCACCTCCCCTTTTTTAATTTCACTTCCCTACACATCAACACCACCTACACTGTTTTAGAGCCCTCACACGCACTTCACCCACCGGCATTTGGAATAAAGATCTCCGCTAAGGAGGCCCCATCACGGGTGCCGATCAGGGATTGCAGCGCCGACCCGATAAGGAGCAGACCCGATGATGAAGCATGACACCTAGCTGGCTGGGTGTGTGAGGGTCTTTTTCCAAGAGGAGAGGATTCTTCTCCCCATCTCTATAACTCCACATCCACATGTGGACCTTTTGATATAAACATTTCCTCCTGCTTTTTAATATTAGGAACTGCATACCATTTTTGTATAGGTTCATTAACGGACATGTATGCTGGACCTGGATAAAGATCAGTCCGTATCTCTCCCCCCTTGTTGATTTACCCACTAGCGCTCCCAGCAGCCTCAGCAGCAGCCTGCTGTCTGAGGGGTTCAAGAGAGGGGCAGCACTGTTGCTCCTTACTCAGATCTTCCCTAGAAGGGCCCCCTGCCCCCAGAAACTCAACCTGATCAGGCTCAAGTCCCTCTGGGGCAGTTCCTTCTTCAGGATCTGCTTCACCTCCCTCTGGGGGTGAATCTGTGATCTGAGACAGAGGGGAAGGCACTGCCTTTACCCTACTGCTCCTCCTCTTGGGAAGCATCTGGTCCATTGTTCCAGGATCCAGAGCTGGTTCAGTGTTATGCATTCTTGCTTGTGACCTGGTCACAGCAAATACCTCTGCAGGGATGCCCAACATCTCAGCATGAGTCCATAACTCTACTTCAGACCAGGCTGAAGTCTCTAGATCAATGCCCATAGACATTCGACAGGGAGGTCTGCACTGACTACAACCTTCTTGAGGCCAGTTACCCCTCCCCAGGAGAAATTCACAACTGCCAGATTATGGTTGGTCTTGACATTGCTTGCATTGGTCACCTGGTACATTTCGCCCAGGATGATCTGTCCAGGGTCCACAAGATCCTCTGCCACCATGGTGACACTAGCACCCGTGTCCCTAAATGCCAAAGCCTGTTTGCCATTTATTACAGGCTGCTGTTTGTATTTGCCCAGATTACTGGGGCTTACTAGGAAGGACATATTAAGGTCTCCCTCACAAATCAGCATTGCCTGAGTGGGCACTCTGACTAGGTCAGAGTCCACTTCAGAACCCAGGGTCAACCCTACTACACCCTTATTCTGAGTACCACCTCCACCAGTAGCTGAGCTAGGGGAACAGTTGCCTTAGGGGCAGGAGTGGTGGTGGTTTGGTCTTTGGACTTGTTACAGTCAGAAGTCCAGTGCCCTTTCTGTTTACAGAATTTGCACCAGGGCTTCTTTTGGCCTTTTCCCTTGTTGGATAGTGACTCCCCACCAGATGCAGATTTTTGGGGCCCTTGTGAAGACTTCTGGTCTTTTGACTTATCCCCACCTTTCTCAGAGCCCTTAGGATCTTGCTTCTTGGTGTCACCCCCTTGGTTCTGGGGTTTCTGCCTCACCCTGGTTCTGACCCATTTGTCTGCCTTCTTTCCCAAATCTTGGGGAGAGGTCAGATCTGAGTCCACCAGGTATTGATGCAACAACTGGTTCTGGCAATTATTAAGGATCTGTTCTCTCATCATCAGATTATACAATCCCTTGAAATCAGTAACCCTACTGCCAACCAGCCAACCCTCCAGAGCCTTGGTTGCACAATCAACAAAGTCAGTCCAGTCCTGAGTCTGTGCCTTCTGGGTGTCTCTGAACTTCAACCTGTACTGTTCAGTGGTTAAGCCAAACCCATCTATCAGTGCACTCTTCAGGACTTCATAATCATCAGCATCCTCTTCTCTAACAGTGAGGAGCTTGTCTCTACCTTTGTCTGAAAAGGAGAGCCACAAGATTGCTGCCCACTGCTTTTGGGGGACCTGCTGTACTCTACAGGCCCTCTCCATAGCAGTTATCCACTTGTGGATATCATCCCCACTCTGGTAGGGAGGAACAACCTTGCTCAGGTTCCTATGGTCTGGAATAGATTCTCCGCCTCTAGGGACACTGTTGCTGCCACCAAGGGGTTCTAACCCCTCTCTTCTAGAAGCTCTCTGGATCTCCAGGGCTTCTCTATCCAGTGCCAACTGCTTGGTTCTGAGGGCAACTCTTGCTTCCTCATACTGCAGCAGTTTTCACATTCTTTCAGAGCAGGCTGGACTACGGAAACGCCCTCTACGCAGGAACGACGGCTAAGCTCCTGAGACGGCTGCAACGCATCCAGAACGCCTCTGCACGTCTTATCCTCGACATCCCCCGACGCAGCCACATCACACCCCACCTGAGAGACCTGCACTGGCTCCCTGTCAACAAGAGGATAACCTTCAAGCTCCTCACCCACGCACACAAAGCACTCCACAACTCCGGACCAGCCTACCTCAACAGACGACTCAGCTTCTACACCCCCACCCGCCAGCTCCGCTCGACCAGCCTCGCCCTCGCCACAGTCCCCCGCATCCGGAAAACGACCGCCGGCGGCAGATCCTTCTCCCACCTCGCCGCCAAGACCTGGAACACCCTCCCCACCAACCTCCGACAGACCCAAGACCTACTGGCCTTCAGAAGACTCCTCAAGACCTGGCTCTTTGATCAGTAGCAGCACCACCCCCCTCTTCCCCCAGCGCCTTGAGACGCTGGTATGTAGTGCGCTTTATAAGTGACATGATTGATTGATTCATTGGTCTCTCTTATGGGAAAGTATGAGTTCCTCTGCTGGACAAATTCTCTGCCAGAGTGATAAGAGTGGTCAGATTCCCTGGAAGGGGACCTATGCCTCTCCTCCACTCTGTCAGCTCTCTTAGGGAGAATTCCTCTGTCCTTTTCAGGCCTTTTGAGGCCTGGCCCTTCAATCACAGAGTCCTGGTCATTCTGATGTTCATCATCTGACCCAGAAACTGTAATTGACCCACTCACTGATTCAGACCCATTAGCTCCTAGAGCCAATCTAAGATCATCTGCTGTCAGCAGATCTATCAGGTGTAGGGTTGAGGGACTCTGTCCTAGCCTCAGGTGTCTTTCAACATACATGGCTCTCAAGTCAGAGAAAGCCATGTCCTTATACTGAGGCTGAGTGGATCCACTGGTTCCTCCCTTTAAGGACATTCTAGTGTTGTGCAGTGTTGTACTACCTACACTAGTTTGTGGCCTACTGATACTAGCTTGAGCTGTAGAAAGGGTGTGCTATCCCTTGGCACACAGCTCTAAGTTCAGTAGAACTTATTGATACTAAGCTTGACTTTATATGTACCTTAAGTACCTATAGTGGTTTTCAGTTAGTAATTCAAATAGAGATTTTCTGGTAAAACAATAGCAAGCTGGAATCCCACCGCTGCCACCAATGTGAGAAGTTGGCCTGGTATATGCTGTTCACTAATTAAAGTGGACACCTTGCACCAGAACAATTCGACTCTTATGGTAGATAGGTTTAAGACAACCTTTATAGAAAGCTATCCTAGTGGTAGCTGTGGAGAGCAGCCTTCAGGCTAAGTCTTGAAGGAATGTAAAGCAGCTTGTTTTACCACACAATCCCTTGAATCACCAAATGAAAAGACACCACACAGGTATATATATCAAATATATATGTATTTATTAATAAACACTCTCTACTAATCTCTTTATGAGATTAGAGGTCAGGAACATATGTACAAGTCAAATGTTATCAAAATAAGTTTAGCACAATCGAATATCACAATCTTAGTTTGATAGACCTAGGTCTAGGGCATCTAGAATCGAGGGACCCCAAGAACCACCCCAGGTAGTTGTAGGAGACCCACAGGGGACGGACGCGGTGACCTGGCACCGGTGCGAGTCCTGTGCGAGTCTATGCGCTCAGACGCGATTGAGATTTCAATGTTAAAGGTCCCTTGCGTGTTCGAGGCGAACACACCGATCGGTCCTTGTACGAGTCGAAGGACGCGGTTACAGACAGAGTTGCAAGGGAGATGGACGCGCTGTGTCTAACACAGACGCGAACCTTGTGCGAGTCAGTGCAATGGAGATCTCAGTGTTACAGGCCCTTTGTGTGTTCGAGGCGAACACCGATCAGACTCAGTACGAGTCGAAGGATACAGTTCTAGATAGTGTTACAAAGGAGATGGACGCGTTGTGTCTAACACAGACGCGAACCCTGTACGAGTCAGCGCAATTGTCGCACTTAGAAAATTAGAGTTTTAGGACACTTCGAGGGAAGCTACAAGCAAGTCACTTACAGGGTAAGTAGTTCTAGGGCCCACACCCACAGGAGCACTGTAGTGCTTAAGTTACCTCACCCAGGGGAGCCGGGTGCATAGGTGTCCTTTGGTGTCGGGTCGCGGCGTCGTTTTCAATGGGAGCCAGTGAAGACTTGCTGCTTGCGGCGACAGGAGAAGTGTCTGGAGGAATCCAAGCCTGGATTCGGAAGATGGAAGACCTGAAAGCAGAGAGGACAGTGTTCAAAGTCACTTGGCAGTGACTCGGGGCAAGGAAGATGGATGCCCACCGTCGTCGCAAGATTCAGGTCGTTCGCAGTTGCCTTGACTCTTCAGCCACGAGGTCCAGGAGGCGTCGATGACAACCAGGAGCTGGATTCGGCGTGTCCCACAATGTCTGCAGCTTACTGCGGTGTCGGCGGCTCGATTGGAGCCAACAAGCCTTGGTAACAGCAAGTCTTGGGGAAAGTGCGAAGAGGCAATGGCGCAGACCAGCAAGGTCTGGGGGACTCACCCAGCGAGGGTAAGTCAGGGCAGGCCTGGAGCAACCAGAGGAGTCCTTTGGTTTCTTTAGAAAGTCTTTTGGGGACCCACAAGCCGGCTGGCAAGGGTTCGCAAAGATGCCTCGGGAGGATTCGCTCACAGGGGCCCACGGTCACTCGGGATATGGTAGGCCTCTGATCTTAGGAGAAATTCCTGCTGGAGGCTAGGACCATACGTGGTCCAAAGTACAAGTTCGTGGAATGTTGTGAAGGGGTTGCACTCGACAATAGTGCACGGTACCCAGGGGTCGTGGTTTCTCATCACTCTTGGGGTTCCTCTGGCCTCAGCTTCGCTGGGGACTCACGATGGCCTTTGAAAAGTCAGGAAATCCACTTCTTGGGCTGCAGGGACTTCGGACTCCGGCGGGAGCGGCATAGTTTGCGACCGTCGTTTGTAGATTTTGGTGCCTGCCAAGCAGGGGAGTCACTCCTTGACTCCAAGGGAGATTCTTCAGTCTTCCAAAGGTAGTGGAACGTCGAAGGTCCGGGATTCTTCTTCAGAGCATCGACCAGGGAAATCTAGGGTGCAATGCACAGGTTCCCCCTCTTATACTAAAAGAAAGGGAGGGACTAGCTCTATGACCCTACCTATGGGAGGGTCAGGGGAGTGGGTGGCTACACCCACTTCCCTTTGTCCAGTTTCACGCCAGAGCAGGGGCAGGTAGCCCCTGAGCCGGTTTGAACTGGCATATGCACAGAGGAGCCTTCAGCTCCCCAGTGCAGGACTTCAAAGCACTCTAAGAGTGCACCCACCCAGCCCCAATACACTAAACACTGTCTGGGAGGTGGTCACACCCCCTTGGGACAGGATATCTATTGTTGGGCTTCCTCCACTGCGAGTGTTGGTCATCAGCAGGAGGGCAGCCCAGTGTTCAGTGACTGGTGGCATCCATTTTGTGATGCCAGGGCTCTGCAGGATTCTACCGCGTTTCCACAGTAGGTACATGTCTATCCCTCTAGAAGGGTGGAATGCTACCCCCGTCGCCAGGACAGGCGGGGGGGGTAGTATTCCAAGATGTTTGACACCAAACACAACATGTTTCGATGCAGCCATTCCAAAGTTAGCATTTTACCGCGAGGATATAATGCACTTAAAAGTATATGGTTTAACCGCATCCACAAACAGCACCAGAGAATGGACTCTGAGAGCTGCAGAGGGGCCCTGCTTAGGCAGAGGCACCCCCTCACATAGAAGCCAAGCACCCTGCCCTCAGGATTGATAGGGCCTGCCTTAGGGGTGACTGATAGGTTTATATGTGTGTGTAGGAGAGATATAGGGGACCTATATCTCAGTGAGGGGTGCTAGCACTTCCTCACCCAGGCTGCAGTAGCAGGCCTATGGTGTCAGATTTAGTCTGCTTCCCAGGGGTGGCATAATACATGCTGCAGCCCCTGGTAGGCCTGTGAAGTACCTATGCCCTTAGCACCTAAGGTACCATATACTAGGGACTCATAAGGAACCACAGCATCCAATCACTAGTGCACCTAGAGTGCACTCCAAGTCGTTTAGAGAGAACAGAGATGCTGGGGCCCTGATTAGCAGGGACCCAGCCAGACTATAGCCAGAAACCAGTGTAAACATCAGAAAAAAAGTGGGGGCAACATAAGAGGCAGATCCTACTCTCCTACAGTGTTGCAGAAACTGGGATTTGGCCAGGACTATATCGGGTGGGTTCGGCTCCTATATAAAGATCCTTTGGCCCAAGTGGTAGTCAACAATAGGAAATCGGGTACCTTTACACGCAGCAGGGGGCACCAGGCAGGGCTGCCCCCTCTCACCTCTGCTTTTTGCGTTGACGCTTGAGCCGCTGGCGATGTGGATACGTAGGGATCCTGTGGTCAGGGGGCTTAGATGGGCGGAGGGCTGGGAAGATCGTATCTCATTGTACGCGGACGATATCTTGTTATACTTAGCATCACCAGCGGCCTCGCTTAACAGGATTTTGCATATTTTTCTCAGTTTTGGTAGATTCGCTGGGTATCGAATTAACTGGCCGAAATCCGTACTCTATCTCCTGAGTGGGGCGACACCTTCACTGCCCAGGGGTTTCACTATCACGGAAGCGAAGGACGCGTTTAAATACCTGGGGATCTGGGTATCCAAGGACCCGTCACGCTTTGACGAACATAATCTCCAGCCCCCACTACGGCACTTAAAGAAGGATGTCCTCCACTGGAGATTGCTCCCTTTGTCCCTCTTAGGGCGTGCAGCCCTTTTTAAAATGATGTCCCTCCCGCGATTTGTGTATGTCCTGCAAAACACGCCCCACCCAGTGGGGTCTGCATATTTTAGAGATATCGATAGTACCCTTAGGGAACTCTTGTGGGACGGTAAACCACCGAGAATCGCCACTCAGAAGCTAACACGGGTGGTACGATGGGGGAATTGCCCTCCCAGACGTCAAGAAATACTATTGTGCAACACAACTTGCAGCTATAAATCACTGCACATATCGGCCACCGGAAGACCCAGGTTTCCAAACGGACAGGTGGCTCATGCCCGGGGGTAGCTTCGCAGGCGCATTGTATTCGAACCCAGCAAAATTGAAGTTGACTGGGCCCACTGGCCATGCGATCCAAGTCTGGAAGGCTGCTACGAAGAGATTGGGGTGGGAGGGCAAGATTACGCAGGCCACACCTCTTTGGCACACAGACCAGTTGGGCAATTTGGGGCGCACCTGAGGATTTGATCACTGGGATTTGATTGGTATCTCGAGGGTGGGCGACCTTTGGAAGGGGGGTGGGGTAGTTCCCTTTGGCCAACTGAAGACGGAGTATGAATTGGTGGACACTGAATACTATAGATACCTGCAGATCCGTCATGCCTTACAGGTGGTAATAAAAAAGGGAGACACACCGCCAGAATTCTCCCCGCTTTAAGACAGGGTTCTAGATGGGAACCTCCCCAAAAAAGCCATTTCATTAATCTATAAAAAACTGATCAATAACACAACAGACCCCCTACTCCGGCTTCGCACAAAATGGGATTATGATGTGGCTGGGCTGGATGATGAGGAGTGGCTTGAAGCATTGGCATCTCCCAGGGAGGTGGCCATTTCCTCGAGGCTTTGGCTAGTACAATTGAAGATACTTCACAGAATATACCTCATGGGCACAACTTTGGTGAGAATGGGATATGTTACTGAGGCAGGGTGTGTTCGACAATGTGGTCAGGAGGGTACGTTTATACAGACCCTATGGGAGTGTATGACTATACAAAGATACTGGTCGGCAGTCACGGTGTGTATGGAGAGAGTAATGGGCCAAAGTATAGTCTGTAACATCAAATTAAGTATCCTGAATATCTGGGGCCCGACGGATTTGTCCTCTAAAGAGCGAATATGGGTGACTCTGGGGCTGATGATTGCCAGAAGTGGCGGAAAGATATGGACTGGTGTATGGTGACAGACGCCTATATATATATCGAGAGGTTGCCCCACAAAGTGGACACAGATCTGGGGAGCATGGAATGATTACAGGGGCAGAATATGTGATCCTCCGCCTGCTGGTAGATGTGATGATTTAGTAGAACTGCCATTGCTCCATTGAAATTGTACTGCAATGCTTGATTAGGTATATCCAGGTTTGTTGCCTTAAAGTATGAGTTGAGCACTGCGTTTGCTCAGTACTGTATGCTGTCTTGGTTGTCTGCTTTTGTTCTAAATAAACAGATGTATAAGAAAAAAAAGAATGCCCACTGTAAGAAATTGGATTATTGGTTGGAGGGGGTAGTAACCCCACTCACACATCAACCACAACCCTTGTGAGGGTGAACCCCAAGAGTCACTAATTTAACCTGTGCTTAACTCTCAGGGAGCATGTCACAAAAGCAGTCAGGCTTAGCTTAGAGGCAATGTGTAAAGTATTTATGAGTGTTTTACAAAAACAAGGGAACCAAAATAATGGTAAGGGACCTTGGGTGCCGAGTATTTTACAGGAACACTCGTCCCTAACAAAAAAGTGTCCAGAGGATACTCACGCAAACTAGTTTGAAGATCAATCAAAAGAGCCTGGTATTGCCCACGAGACAGCCTTCTTACACCCAAAACAAAAAACGACACCCACAATCGTTTAGTTTGCGTAATGACTTTTTCACCCATATTCAACAAAGTTAAGAAATGCATCCTAAAACACTGGCCAACACTCAATGCTGGTGATGTCAACCTTGAACGTCTCCTGTTTGCATTTTGCAAGAACAGGAACATTAAAGACCACTTTGTTAGGCTAGTCTTCCATCTAAAAATCCAACGCACACACTCAATGACCTCTGGGGCCTCCCCTCTCTAACTGGCCACTCCAAATGTGGCAACTGTGTTGCATGTCAGTTCACTATTAAAAGCAAGGAGCTTGTATTTGAGAGCATCAGTATTTCCCTAGAACAATTTTCTAATTGTAAAACTTACAATGTGATTTATGCATTTGTGTGCCCCTGTTATATGATTTACATTGGTCAAACAAAACAAAAAGCAAGGATTCGCATCTGTCAACATAGAAGCTTGCTCCGTTGCAAGGTGCCAAATGCCCCGCTCATGGATCATTTCTCTCTAAAAGGACACACAGAGGACGACATTCGCTGGCAAGTCATCGGTGTGGTTAAACCACCACCTAGAGGTGCAGACATCAAACAAATCCTCAATAAGGAGGAACTCAAATGGATTCTCCGCACTAAAAGCATATATATACAGGTCTAAATCGGATGGAGGACTGTACTACTCTCATATAGTCCCCATGGGACCGACACCCATGCAAATAATTTGTGCATACTATACTTTGACTCATAAGTACCTCTAAACAGGAATCTTGAATACAACTTAAGTCCACTTGATCTAGCAGACCATTGCTATCTTGGCTGTTCCCCCACAGCCTACTTTGTCAACATCATGTTCTACTGTTCTTAATGTGGCGACACCCTAACTATCGTTTTCCTCTAGTGCCACATCATGTTTCTCCTTCATTCAACCATGGCTGAAGTGCCTGATTTGCATCCATGTACTTTGATTTGCCAAACTCTATTTATTGTAATTTTCATATTACGTATAAACTGTTGAGCAATATGCTCCTATTTATTGTAATTTTCATATTACGTATAAACTGTTGAGCAATATGCTCCATTTTATTCTTACTGGCCCACATAATGATTGTTTGTACCTATTATCTCTTCATCTACTATGCGCTTTCTGTCACTATCATAGGCTCTTCCCTACACACACATACACTCTTATTCTCACAATTCCCTATTCCAGTATGGCCGAACATCTTCACCGCGCTGTTTAGCAAAATGTTCCGTTTTATTCTTACTGGTCCATATAACGATTGTTTGTACCTATTATCTCTTCACCTACTATCTTCTTTCTCTCACTATCATAGGCTCTTCCCTACACACAAACACTCATACTATCAATTCCCCATTCCAATATGGCCGAACAGCTTCACCGCGCTTTAGGCACACCTACAGGACATGCCGCTCTTGCGTCATCACGCAGCTATCACCTGACTGTTGTTGTTGCAACTAAACCATCACACTCCTGAGCTGATGAACCCACAGCGGCCGCTCGCAATTATTCACCGTCCTAGGTAAGACTCACTGTGCACGCTGGCTCACTTTCCGGTCTGAATCCTCTATGTAATTTTTAACGCACTTCACCCTTCTTCCTTCACAGCGGGTTCTCGTTGAACCAAAGCATCGAATCCCTCTCCGGTATTATTGAACATATCCTCTATTGTCAATCATGTCATCACATCCAGGGTATGTACCAGCTCCTCAGCGCCCTGACACATTCTAAATTTGAGTTCTGTGCGCTCATATCTCTTCCTTTTCCCCCAGAGGTGACCACCTTTAATGTTCTGGCTAGCATTATCTGTAGCTACCACGTGGATCATCCCATTAACCGCAATGGCAACTCTGCTCGCAACCCGCCACGTGCCTACCACTTTCTGGACTCTTTCTCCTCATTGGAGATATGTCCTTCGTGCCTTTGATCCAGCGGGTTACTAGCAACAAGCATTCATACACCAAATACTCACCTGGGCCCATACATTCATACTATGCTAGCATTTTCCGCTGGTGGGTCAGTTATACTCTTTATCAATACCCTGCTACCAATTACCTTTTCTGATTGAAGAGTAATGACTTACCAATGGACCCTTTGACAATTGGGAAGTTTAAAATGAGAAAATACAATACAATTCATAAATCTGAAATAATCACTGACTCAGGAAGTTTTAAAATGTTTATCTAAAATCTTTAGCAGAGTAAATTACAAACCACATAATACTTAATCGCATATCAAGGAGGAAGCATACTAATATAATCACCTATTTAATCAATGACGGTCCCTCAGAAAGAAGAAGATAGAGACAGCAGTACAGCTAAGGTTTACGCTTATAGTTACCTAAGAGTGTGAGAACCAAACCCCTTGGCCAAGGAGTTGGAAAGATGGGTCCCAAGAAGGATGAAGACCAAAGACCTCCGGACCAGGTGCAGAACAGGATGGGTGACCTCTATACCAACGACGCCTGCGTCGTTCCCCTCTCTGTCGCTTCGTTCCTCCTCGATTCTTCCGTGTCTTCTTTCTAATTGAATCCGCCGCCCCACCTCAGGACCTCTCTGGACAGCGGTTCAGTCAGCAATCGATCAGCTTGTTGAGCACCAAAGCCTGATCTAACTAATTAGTTAATTCTATATCTATCATACCTTTCTACACCCGGGTACCTCCAATTAATGTTTCAAAATTATGGGCCCACTACTTCTGATTGGACAGGAACAGGGGGTTGATCCTCACACCATGACAATTTAGTTCAATTTCTTAAGCCCATTGTTTTAAAATACCGCCCCTCACATTAATACATTTGCTTTATTTCCCACCCGTCTCACAACAAATTTTAATACAAAATGTATGTACATTGTTGCATTTGAGAGAACATCGCAGATGTACAATGGAGTTGACCAACAGGTTGTGGCCTTGGATGTCTTCCAAGTTGACTTCATCGCTTTGTCTTGTTATTTTCAGAGCGCATGCGCACATTCCTTTGGTCTTTGAGCGACTGTTCAGTTAACCCAGGCCCAATTTACGAACTAATAGAAATCAAAGAAGAAACATATTAAAATCAAATATAAATGTTTTCATTGTATACCCCCTATTTCTATTCTATTCCCATTTAATTATAAAATCTATCCCGCATTAGTAGCGTTAGAATATCACATTATTAATTGCAGCAAATGCATGAGCTTTAGCACGTGAGAACATTAAGCAGCCATTTTAGCACATACTGCGCAGAAGCAAAAATTCCCTCCAAGCAAAGAAAGACGTCATACCACGTGATATGGTTGACACATGCGCAATGGAGTTCCCGCGCTTTAGCGGCTATTTTTGATTAGACAAGGATTATTCATTAGTTTTAAACACATAGGCAAGCTTCTCTCGGATACGGTGTTGTGTATGCATTTATTAATAAAGACATTACAAAGTTTAATTAATTAATACTGTGAGAGGATTGCTTACGAGCAAGTCTCATTGTGAGTTCTTGCTCCATCAATCCCCTCTCTGATGGCGTTTCTGAGCCATCAAAACTACCCATAACCAGATGCCAACTTCTTAGCATATTTTTGTCTCAGTCTCATTTTTACATTTTCTATTCTTATCTTCTCCTTTCAGTTTCTTGTATATTTCACTTTTCAGATCTTCTAATTCTATTTCATCACATTTTCGTTTCTTGCCTTTTCCAGTCACTCTATATGCCTCATTCTTTCTACAACATTTGCACCATATCATTATTGACAGTACTATTATTGCTATCCTACTAAGGGTACTAATATTTGACCTATAAGTCCTTTACCTACATTAGTAAACCAGGTACCAATTGACGCAATGCTATTTGTCAATCTTTCCCATACACTATCAACTTCCAGTGGTTTCAGTTCATTCTCAAGTTTTGTTATATTCTTTATATACGTTCCAATTTCTGCACTTTTGTCAGGAATATACGTCACAATCCTTTGTGATGCAGTGTATTGAGATTGCCTTGACTCGTAATTACTTCGGTTACAAAAATGACCTTTTTTTGCAGACATCGGGTACATCGATGGGCGCAACTTTTGTGCCGAGTCTGGCCTGCATTTATGTAGGCCAGTTTGAAGAACATCATCTATACCATTCATCTAACCCCTTCCAGAGTCATATTTACCTCTGGAGGAGGTATATTGATGATGTTCTCTGTGTATGGTCAGGTCTAGAGACCAATCTTCTTGAATTCTTGGAGTGGCTGAATAGTCGCGATGACTGCCTTAAATTTACATGGAACATAAGTAACGAGAAGGCGACATATCTTGATCTGGACATTATAGTGAATAACAGGAAGCTCACTTCAAGTGTGCATCAGAAACCGACAGATAAGAACTCATTGCTGCATTATCAATCATTTCACCCTAGGGCGTTGAGGGATAACCTTCCGGTGGGGCAGTTTCTTCGATACCGGAGGAATTGCTCCTCCACTAGTGACTATCTGCAGCAATCTGAAAACCTTGCAGAACGACTGGTGCAACGTGCATATCCGAGAAGGATTGTCAATAGAGCCCGTAAGAGGGCACATAACACTCCGCGTGAGGTTTTGCTTGAAAGGAACACGAAAGAATTTAATGATTGCTTGCCAGTTGTACTGACTTATGATCCCATGTCTACTAAAATACGCCAGGCGATAAGAAAGCACTGGTCGTTGTTATCCACCAATGAGTTCCAAATGCCACAACCAAGGTTCGCTTTCAAGCGCGCCCAGAATTTGAAGGACAGACTTGTCCACACAAGGCCTGTGCAGCAAACGGCAAAATCATCCATTCCGTCTGGGCACTACCCATGTGGGGGGTGCTCAGTATGTGAGTTAACAGAGAAAACTATGAGTGTGCAGCTGCATAATGGGAGAACGTGGTACCTTAACAGGTTCAGTAACTGTAACTCTTCGAATGTAATTTACAGATTGACATGTCAATGTGGGTTACATTACATCGGCCTGACAACTAGAAAGATTAAAATTCGGGTGCAAGAGCATCTTAGTACCATTAAAAATGGTAAATTGACTACTAGACTGGTTCAACATTACAGAGAAACACAACATAATTTTCGTGCAATGAAATGGGTGGTTTTAGAGAAGGTAGCGGGTGACTGTAACAATGTGGAGAGAGTACTTGCTATGAAGGAGGCGCGTTGGATTTATTCTGAGAAGGCGGACCAAATTGGCCTTAACGACCAGATTGAGTGGAATAAGATCAGCACGCAGTGATTGGAAACATGTATAGTGGGGCTCCTCTGTGTCCATCTGAGTTGTTTCTGCTACATCTCCTACCCCTTTCTAATGTATATTGCTTTTGGGTTCAATGAAGACATTAGACATATAGCTTGATGATAACTTTTGTGTGTCCTTTTCTGGGCCACTAACGCTGGGTGGTCATGTCTATGAGATGCCACTGGCATGAGTTCAAAGTTTACAAGCATTGTGTATTAGTCATGGGGGACATCTTGGATGATAGTTACATTATCCCTAACATTGGTATTTTGTGCCAGTTTTATATCGTTTAGTGACAGTGTTGAAATCGATGTGGAGGCATTGGAGAGAAGATTATGATAGATCTTCAAATCCAGTAGCGCTAATGATAGGCGCTGTTCCATCGATGTGATAACATTTAAGGAGGACGTTTAATACTGGAACTGTGGTTTCTCCCTTTGGTTTTTTGAAAAGAGAACGACAATTGAGGAATTAGTAAATTGGGCCTTAATTCGCAATTTTGGCCTTTTTTGTTACAAAATAATTGTTCGAAAATGAATATATTTGTGACTAACTTTGTCAGTCTAAGATGGCCGCGCTTTTGGTAACGCGCTGTTTGATGCTCTGTTGAGAACCCCTATTGGTGATCATGTGACCGCAGTTATTACGTGTCACGTAACGAGATGGTTTGCGTCTTACTTTAAATGGAGTAAAGTTTGTTGAAAAGTTGAGATGCTGGGACGATTGACCGCAGTCAGTTGCACTTCACACGGTGAGAGTATGGTGTTTGGTTCGTTGGTAACGAGCTAATTTCTGACCGAATTTGAATAGATACGAGCAGTGAATGTGTTCGATGGTACTTGTAAGCTGAGTAAGCTGTACCGCGGACGAATTTACTAAGTAGCGATTGTTTTGTCTCCATGTCGAGTGGTGACGGAGTTAACATGCAGTGTGACTGAAGCGGAATGATTACGGAATTAAGAGGAAGTGACACAGATGAGGTTAAGTTAATATTCATAAGTAGGAAAATGGTAAATGAGGTTGTTTCGCTCTCCGTTCTGGGGCCAGGGGACTAGATACAATTTGCAGAATCTTAGGGGCAGGTAAATATGTTCCGAGATTACACATTGTACATAAGTGTGATTTCATGTTGGGACATACCCTGAAACATTGAATAATGGTTGGGGAAAAGTTTACGATTTGGAGTTGCATGAATTCATTCTTCTCTTCTTTTCTCTTTTTTTAAAAAATGAAATGGTTATGCGTAATGTTGGTGTTTGTTTCCACAGGTAGAGGTATGAGCAACAGAGGTGCTTTTAAGGGGAGAAAATAGTGTTAATAACACACATCCCTGCAAACCGAGTGAGAGCTGGTATGTGGGCCCATGGTTCTCACTAGGTAAATGTTTACAGCTACCTTAGGATGTGTGGCTGCTAATATAATGCAGCACATATCTGTATGACTACTTGCACTGAATTAACAGTAAGAAAAGGGTGGTGTTTCTCTTGGTTTACCAGTCGTTTTGTCTTTTTTGTATTTGTTTGTCAGTCACTCGTTTTTGATGTTTAAGGTCCAGGGAGGGGATTGCTGACCTCAGGTGCCCTGATGAATTTGCCGTTACGTTTGAAAAGGCAATGAAACATGTTGGCCATTCTCAAAGTGGTTAACAACATGCTGTGTTTTTAATATTGGGCCAACTCACGCCGTGGAATAAAAAGTTAGAAATACGTATGTGAGTTGTACCCTTTTTTATTTGAGGCTTCTTTTGTCTCTTGCCTTTTGGGGTCTTATCTTTTTTCTATTTTGTTTCTACCTTCTTTGCACTGGACACATATTTCAGTTTATGAGAAAGTTATCAATGATGATAAAAACGTGGGCAAGCTGGTGAGAACCTGCCAGTAGCTCCTCTGGTGGTGCACACGTGAGATACTTTCTCATTTCTCTACACTTTTGCGCACTTTTCTGTTTTTCTGACATACATAATTTATATGTCTGATAGGCGCTACTTGAGTGAATTGACTATCGACTGGTTTCTTTCTTTCCCTATTGTGGGACTTCTTGTTTTATAAAATTATTAATCTATAAGGCACGGGGGATTAGGTCATAGTTCATGAAAAGAACTCCTGAGCTTGGGGACAGATAGATATATCGCCCTGTAAGTAATCCTACGTATCTATGTACACAAAGTAGTAAAAGTGCCTAGTGCTAGGTCCTTGTTTGTTGGATTATATTGTGATTGGAGGGTGGCCTGGCATTTAGATTCCCTCTGCAGCTCCTTGTTGGATTATAAAG
>CAWUFW010024408.1:0-60936 GCA_963921515.1 Calotriton arnoldi | reverse complement strand
AGCATAGATCGAATGCTATTATTAGATTTTATAGGCAAATGAGCTCACGTTCGGTCTCACCGGCCCTTGAAGTATATCGTGCTAAGGCCCAAGGAGCCGCACTCTATGGTGCTGAGACCTGGGGTTGCATTGATGTTTCTGTACTATCTATTGCAGAAAATACATTTGTAAGACAGTTAGTTTCTGTCCCTACTTGTTCACAGCTAATTCCCCTATATTTTGACTTAGGATTAAAAAGATTTGCAGATTTGGCTGCACTTAGACCTCTTGTTTATTGGGTTCGTTTATGGGTCACACCAGAGCTAAGCAAGTTTAGAGACTCTCTTGTAGACTTACTAAATGTAGGTGGTGCCAAGTCAGTTCCCTAGGTCAAGTTTCTTTCTGAATGGCTGAGTAGGTGGGGATTGCAAAGGCTATGGGATGTTCCGATAAACATTCATAAAGCTGATTACAATGTCCTGAAATCTGGTTATTGGTCACACATCCAGGAGGGTTACGCTAATACCAAGCTAACTGACTCCCTGATGAATAGGTTCTTAGATATTAAGCCTTTCCCTCACTTTGAGGAATTTTTAGATTTTGTTCGACCACCCTTAGCGAAAAGCTTGTATATCCGTTTTTCAATTTCCATTCTCCCTTTGAGATCTTTCACTATTAAATGGAACAATGATTTAGGGGCCGATTCCGATCTCGGTCGGAGGCGCACCTAACACCATTCGGTCGGGAAAAAAGCCATGCGAATACCTGTTTCCCGACCGAGCCGCACATTATTCCGAACGAGCAAGTACGATGCGCACAACAGCATAGATTCCGACCCAGTCATACTCACCCAATCCAGGTCCTGTTCCCCGACCGAGCCGGATCCGGAATCGTAGAATCGAGCCGCACGGAAGCAAAAATGCAGCCCCGTCCGGCTGGACAAGTACGATGCGCTTCCCGTACGCGCCGAACCCATCGCTACGCACGGCACGTCAAAGCATCCGGGCGAGGCGCACATAAGCTCCGATTCGCGCCACAACACGATCCACGGCTACGAGACGAACACGCCAGCGACGAGAATGAGGCGAAGCAAAGAGAAAGACGAACGAGACGAACCAACCATGAATCCCTTCGTGCCGATCCTACCAATATTCTACCTCTATTACCGGAACAGGCACGGACGCGTACGGCGCAGAAGGTAAGTCAGACACCAACAACAAAAACAAACTACACGTACCCGACACATCACTCACAGAGGGATGCAGAAATACCTACACCAGCAAAAGCAGCACCATAGGGGCGGGATGGCCCTCACCAATGCCACACATACACATAGGGGCCTGTATGCCTACCACTACTACCACCCCTACCCATGGGGGGCTGGATGCCTGTCACTACTACCACCTCTACCCATGGGGGGCTGGATGCCTACCACTACTACCACCCTTACCCATGGGGGGCTGGATGCCTACCACTACTACCACCTCTACCCATGGGGGGCTGGATGCCTACCACTACTACCACCCTTACCCAGGGGGTGCCAGATGCCTACCACTACTACCACCCTTACCCAGGGGGTGCCAGATGCCTACCACCAACACCACCCTTACCCAGAGGGTGCCATATGCCTACCACTACTACCACCTCTACCCATGGGGGGCTGGATGCCTACCACTACTACCACCTCTACCCATGGGGGGCTGGATGCCTACCACTACTACCACCCTTACCCAGGGGTGCCAGATGCCTACCACTACTACCACCCTTACCCAGGGGTGCCAGATGCCTACCACTACTACCACCCTTACCCAGGGGGTGCCAGATGCCTACCACTACTACCACCTCTACCCATGGGGAGCTAGATGCCTGTCACTACTACCACCCTTACCCAGGGGTGCCAGATGCCTACCACTACTACCACCCTTACCCAGAGGGTGCCAGATGCCTACCACTACTACCACCTCTACCCATGGGGGCTGGATGCCTACCACTACTACCACCTCTACCCATGGGGGGCTGGATGCCTACCACTACTACCACCCTTACCCAGGGGTGCCAGATGCCTACCACTACTACCACCCTTACCCAGGGGGTGCCAGATGCCTACCACTACTACCACCCTTACCCAGGGGGTGCCAGATGCCTACGACTACTACCACCTCTACCCATGGGGAGCTGGATGCCTGTCACTACCACCACCCTTACCCAGGGGGTGCCAGATGCCTACCACTACTACCACCCTTACCCAGAGGGTGCCAGATGCCTACCACTACTACCACCTCTACCCATGGGGGGCTGGATGCCTACCACTACTACCACCTCTACCCATGGGGGGCTGGATGCCTACCACTACTACCACCCTTACCCAGGGGATGCCAGATGCCTACCACTACTACCACCTCTACCCATGGGGGCTGGATGCCTACCACTACTACCACCCTTACCCAGGGGTGCCAGATGCCTACCACTACTACCACCCTTACCCAGGGGTGCCAGATGCCTACCACTACTACCACCCTTACCCAGGGGTGCCAGATGCCTACCACTACTACCACCTCTACCCATGGGGGCTGGATGCCTGTCACTACTACCACCCTTACCCAGGGGGTGCCAGATGCCTACCACCAACACCACCCCCACTCATAGGATGGACAATGCATGACACAACCAGCACACCACAACCTAGGGAATGCAAGAAAAATACATCCCCCCAAGCGTGTGTAGACTGTGTCAAATGCCTACAACACTGAACATGACTTTGAACATACAATGTGACCCCCTATCACATGTGCAACACATATATGTGTGTGGCCCCCACAATGCAAGCAGGCCATGACCATTGTGGCAATGGGGTCCAAAACCCCATCATCACAGTGACCAAAATGTTAGTGTGGGGTCCATAGCTGAAGCACATTCAGAACATTGTGGCAATGGGGTCTAAACCCCCATCATCACAGTGACCAAAAGGTAAGTGTGGGGTCCATAGCTGAAGCACATCTTGAACATTGTGGCAATGGGGTCCAAACCCCCATCATCACAGTGACCAAAAGGTAAGTGTGGGGTCCATAGCTGAAGCACATCTTGAACATTGTGGCAATGGGGTCCAAACCCCCATCATCACAGTGACCAAAATGTAAGTGTGGGGGCCCATAGCTGAAGCACATTCAGAACATTGTGGCAATGGGGTCCAAACCCCCATCATCACAGTGACCAAAATGTAAGTGTGGGGGCACATAGCTGAAGCACATTCAGAACATTGTGGCAATGGGGTCTAAACCCCCATCATCACAGTGACCAAAAGGTAAGTGTGGGGTCCATAGCTGAAGCACATTTTGAACATTGTGGCAATGGGGCCTAAACCCCCATCATCACAGTGACCAAAATGTAAGTGTGAGGGCCCATAGCTGAAGCACATTCAGAACATTGTGGCAATGGGGTCTAAACCCCCATCATCACAGTGACCAAAAGTTAAGTGTGGGGTCCATAGCTGAAGCACATCTTGAACATTGTGGCAATGGGGTCCAAACCCCCATCATCACAGTGACCAAAAGGTAAGTGTGGGGTCCATAGCTGAAGCACATTCAGAACATTGTGGCAATGGGGTCTAAACCCCCATCATCACAGTGACCAAAATGCAAGTGTTGACAAAGAAAAAGCTGCAACTGCCAAACTGCATGGATGATTCCTGGTCACAGAACATAAAACACATCAGTGGCAAAGTAGTGCATGTGTCCCATTGCAACATAGATTGGGGGAGGCAAATACTGCAGTGCAAATAAGACATACCTTTGGCCATGTGCAGACAAACAACACCCATGGGGGCTGACACTGTCAACATTCATCAATGACACAATGACAGAAGTGACCATCAGAATGCAGACCCACATATTTGCACCAATGGGCACACAAATGCAGATACCCTATGGAGACTGTAGATGTGAGGTGAACAGATACCATACCATGGCAGCAATGGGACACACAAACCATGATCATTGTGCTGACCGATGACCTAGGAGTCCCAGGGACAGCAGGGGAAACCCACCAAACAACATACAGCCAATGGCACACCAAAGATATGCCAATGCAGTGGTGCAGATGCACAAACACAAACAGGCAGACCCACACTGCACATCAAACACAACAGGTGAGGGGGGTGCCAGTGTCCCCAGGCAACCACACAACACATGAGGAGGCCTGAATACCAATTACACAGATGTGCATACAGTGCCACACAAAGGTAACTCATGGATCCAAATCCCCTATGTGGGCAATCAGGCATTGTCAGATGAGAGGGAGCACAAATCACACATGTCACACAAGCATGTAGGAACAGCAACTGACACAGCAAGACACAGACACACCACAGCACTACCCCCAGGGCCCCCACAATGTGGTGACCCTGGGCTGCATTACAATCCCACTGTGATGACAAAGCTAAATGTCGTTCACACTGTGAACCACAGTCATGTGTCCTGAGCAACAAACTACCATCACACCTACACAAGCACAAATCAATCAGCACGGCCAGTAAGCCAAGGCCAACATGGAGGCAGGGGTCTAGCCGGGCAACAACTCTCATCTGCACACACTCAACACCACACACCTCGACCTCCAACAATGTGCAGCACTGAAGCACACATGCACTGGTGATATTGCACATGCACCCATGACAATCCCAGGCTGGTGGGTGGGAACCAAGGTGCAGAAACACATCACACATGGCCACTCAACAAGACTCCTGAATGTCTGACACACTGCACACTATGCTGTACATGGACATGATGGCAATACCACACCAACCAATGGGATCCCAGCCACAGTCACACACCAATGAAGAAGCCAAGGACACCCACAAAGAACACACATAGACAACTACCAACATTGCAGCCCGGACCCTGAGGAGTGCCAGCAGTCACACACACAACGTGTCACAATCACTGAAAGATAACACAAACTGGAAATCACATGACAGGTGTAAACAACAAGTGCCAAGGGGAATCCTGACTGTGACCCATCTGCGTCTGCACACAAACTCAGCCCTGACAGCAAACACACCTATGGGTGACACCCTGATGACCAGTAATGTGCCATGCACCCACATCACAGAGAATCCAGGGAGAAGACTTGGGGGGAACATAGGTCAACTCAGCAAGCATCACAAACAGGTACAACACTAGGGATCCCAGCATGCACAGCAAAACGGAAGTGAACACACAGACATGCTCATATAACACACACCTTGGGCGCAGGCAATGTCACAGGAGTACACACTGCCATGAGGGGACTCCACTCCTGTGTGAGGAAAGCTGTGCCATATGTTGCCTCAGTAGGGCTCCATCATGTCAGCTGAGCACTTGGTCACACAGTCAACAATTAGCACCAAATGAATGCTCCCGTCACATCAGCCTGGTCATGGGAGTGCCAACGAAATCATCAGCACAGATCCAACACACTTGTATAGCAATGTTGCACTGACAACACAGATGAGTCCTTCCCCATTGATGCCCAAACCTGCATGTCCAGTGGAGATGGCCACACGGTCAGGGAAGTAGACGAATTGAACAATGGCAGGCACAACAGATGTGCAAGGGTGGAAGCCACAGATGTGAAATTGCTAATGTAAGTAGGAAATCCCATTGCCAAATAATGAACACATGACACCCTCAGATGCTGCTAAGGATGACATGGATACACCACAGGATAGGACACATTCCCCCTGGACCACATGTGTTCCTGCACAGTAACACTTCATCATCATGAGACCAAATATCACCATCACTGCAGCAAGGGCATGGTTAGCATCATCAACAACATGTACATCAGAAGCAAAAGCACTAGAGAACAGAAAGGTGCTTTATTCAGCATATGTGGGTCTAACAGTTGATATCCAGCAAGGAATTTAACAAAAGCCAATGGCCAGTCCAACTTGAAAGTCAAAACAGGGTGACAATGGCAGATGTCACCCTACGCATGCCTGCACTGATGAAAGCCAGGGACAATCCCCTCGGAGGGGCACACGGGGGGCAGGCCAGGCACCGCAGGGACAGGATCATGGCTCACCAGAAGGAGACAGGGAAGGGGTGGTGGGTGCTGGAGAGCCACTGACAACTGCAGTGGAGGTGTCTGACATGGTGTGTGCCGGCACAACTGGGGGGCATGACTCTGATGGTGTGAGTGCCGGCAAGACTGCAGGGGACCATGCAGATGGAGTGGACAGGTTCCCCACTGCAGTGCCCAAGTCAGACAGGGTGGTAGTGGACTCCACTGCAGTGCCTACCTCCAGGGGAGGAGAATGGAGATCAGGTAAAGTGGGCAGGACAGAGGGGGAGGACACCGTCTCCACACCAGTGGCACAGACAAGCGCAGCGGGGGTGTGGGGCCGGAAGAGCAAGTGGCAGGGGGAGAAGGCCTGATCCTTTTGGTGATGGTGTATCTGTGGGTGGGGGAACCTGGGGCAGGGTGTGGTGGGGGCACCTGTGGAGTGGGGGCCTGAGGGATGGAGGAAGGAGACTTGGTGCCTGAGCTGCAGGGCGGCGGCGGGGTCTTGCTCTTCCGGGTCCGGGGGGACTTGCAGATGGGGGCCTCAGTCGGTCTGCACCTGGGGGAGGGTGTCCGGTGGCGAGGGGCACTCCACTCAGTGTGGGTGGGCTTCCTCTTCCCCCTGAATGCTGTATCAGCTGGATCGGAGGGAAAGAGGCCGAGGTCACTGAGGAAGAGCCGCTGGGTCTTTGGGGTTGCAGGTGAGGCAACGGAGGGGGCTTTGGAGGGAGAGGCAACTGTGGACTGTGCAGTGCTCGTGGATGCGTGTGTGTGTGACTGGGCCCCATCCCCTGTGAGTGTGGTTTCAGTCCCCTGACTGTGCGTGCGTGTGCGTCTTGTCTGTGGCGTGTGTGTGTGTGTGCTGCTCGTGTCTGTGCTGGTGTGTGCCTGTGCCGGTGTGTGTGTGCTTGGGACAGGTAAGGTGCTGGGGAGTGTGGATGGGGCAGCGACAGGAGGGGTGAGGGACTGTTGGAGGAGGGACACTGCTGCCGACAGGGAGGAGTCCATGGACCTATTGCCCCTCTGTAGGGCAGACATGCCCGATGAGATGCCCTCCATGAACGACACCAGCTGAGTCAGCAGAGTGGTGTGTGCATGGAGGACACTCAGCATCGCTGTCTGCCCTACATGGAGCTGCCGAAGGAGGTACACAGACTCCTCACTCAGGGCAGCAGGGGACACAGGGGCAGGGGGTGCGGTGCCTGGCCCGAAAGAGACACGCTCCCGAACATGGGAGCCTCCACGGACCTCAGGAATGGGAGCCGATGGGAGGGCGGTGGTGGTGGTGGTGGCGGGGACAGCAACACTAGCTGGGGTGTGGTGGCTGCTGACACCCGCCTCTATAAGGGAGTCATCCTCCGAGCTGCTGTGGTCCTCAGCTGAGGTGGATGGTGCTGAGGACTCCTCGGTGTGGCACCCCTCGCCCTCCATGCCACTGGTTCCCTCTGACCACTCCTCGGCTGTTGACCCAGTCTGGCTCTGCGGCTCCTCCTGGTCCGTGGAGCTGTCCCCTCCTGTGGCCGTGGATGTATCTGCAAACAATAGGGAGACAGACAGACATCAGTCACCTGCACCGAACGCACACACCACAGTAAGTACAGCACAATACAGAGCAAGGCCTGGCATTCTTAGTTGAACATTGCTAAAATTGCCCAAACAGAATAGGAGAAGCCAATTGTCAGTCTGATCGTCAACCATGGCACTCACATCACACCTGGCCTTGCACCCATCTGTCTGGCGTCCGTTGGCTGGCAATACCCCAGTGTGGACACATGCACCACCTACACAGTAGTTGGACGGTGCAGAGAACACGGTGAAGCATGTGAACATGCACACATCACAACTCTTGCCACTGAGTCAGTACAGGTGCCCGGATGAAAGTGATGCCCAGAGTCAAATACATGAAATGCATGTGATGCATACCAGCGACAGACACCACGATGCACCCATGTGCTGATAGCCATTGCCACTATGGTGTGCATGTAGCACATGTCACTCCCCTGCAGGATCACACATAGGAAGTCACATGCCATGGCACAGGCATGCCTGCTAAGTCATCCATCACTGTCTTCAGTCACATGGGCAGGGCAGCCACACAACAACAGTCTGCACTGTGTCACAATAGTAGGTCATGGGGAATGCAAGTCCTGGAGCTGAACAAGTGCACATGTACATCCCCCACACACCACATCATATGAACCCTTATCTGTCCAGGTCATACTGATTGGACATATGGGTGACCTGTAACACAAGCCTCTGAACCTGAGCACCTCACAATCTGCTGTGAATGGGAAACAGCTGCATGGACCTCACATTCGCATACCCCAGTCTGCACGGTCAGGTGGTCAAACACCTATGTGTCACACAAGTATCGTCTCCTATGGTCACATCTCCGGTGGCATGCTGAGCCCCAACCGATAAACACCCCAGCAGTCCTGACATCGAAGCCACAGCACACTGACACAGCGGCTGACACCTGAGGGGACATATCACTGAGCACAACGTGTCAGCTGATACACGGGAGTGGGAGTACAGAGTGCATTGCATGGCCTGGAGTAGGCATGACTGTCCTGCCCCACATGAATGAGGGATGAACCCTGGACAGTAGGCAGCTGGCTAAGTATGTGTGACACACGTAATATACACACTCCTGGGGCCCAAACATTGTTCCCACCCGCAGCTTGGGTGTGTGCCAGTTACCCCAGGCACATGTGGTGGATCAGCTCAGCAATTGGACCACAGATCAAAGTAACACGCAGATTACATGGCAGAACACAGGCATTGTGTAAGCAATGGACCCACCCATGATGCCCACCACAGTTAGGGGAACAGATGCTGTCCCCCACCTTGAGTCAAGCAAACTGCAAGGACACAGTACCCAAGTGACACAATTCCCTGACTGCAAGGGCCACACCTGGGTATCAGATGAGGAGTGGGCAGTGCACAATCGAGGGACATGGGTCCTGGACCACATGACTGTTGTGCTGTGGAAGTTTAACCAGGCCAGAGGAGGGCACATAGCATGGCAGACAGAGTACACAATGCAGTCATGGACTCACCCCTCCGTGCTGCTCCCTGGCCTTCAGCTGCCCATCCAGATCAGGGAAGACCACCGCCAGGATCCTGAGCATGTGGGGGTCAGGGTCCAGTGTCCGCCCCTCCTGCGAGGAGGCGACAGCTTCAGCTGGACCCGTGCGATCCTCCGGGTCCAGCCCCAAAGGTCCTGCCACCTCTTCTGGCAGTTGCGGATCCGGCGCTTGTAGTCCCCACGGATCTCACTGCCCGGACGATGGTCAGCCATATCTTCTGCTTCTGGTGGGCATCAACCTGTGAGGATGACAAAGTGAGAATGCTATTACTACACATGCAACATATCCGTGCATTACACAGTTGTGTATACATGTCTCATTCACAGGGGCACATGATGTACACAGGCAGTGCAACGATGGCCATGGACAGTATGCCAGCAGTAACTACATGGTATCATTGCCTGGGAAGTAAAACCTTGTTTAAATGCACTGTCACTGCACTATACCTGTCCAGTGCATGTAACTACACACTATGGGGGGTGACAAATACTCAGTGAGCCTGCTAGCCAGTGGCGTGCAGACTGTTAGCTTTGCAAGTCAGACAACATGCACATTTAGGAAGGCAGTGGACAGAACACTCACCTGCTCCCCTGCTTTCCCATACAGCTTGCTGTACTGTGGAAGGAGGCTGTCCAGCAGGGCCTGGTTCTCCTCAGTGCTGAAGGCTGGGGCTCTCTCCACAGTACGTGCCATTGCAGGGTCCAGAGGGTGCAGATACAGCAGCAGTGGTGGTGGCAGATGTCGTCCTGGAGCATGTAGTGCAGGCAAGTGAGCTCGCAGGGGAACAGCCATCATTATATGTGTGCTGCAGAGGCAGTTACCGTCCCATGTGTCCAAAGTGATAGGTCCAAGTCGTTAGCATCTTCTGAATCTGGCCAATCCATGGAATTGCACCACTTACACACACCCACAGCATCCTTCAAAAGTTCAACTTCATGACACCCATGAATTTGCAACATTGTTGTGGGTGACCAACTGAATTTCCAGCATCAGACTCGTTCAAAATTTGAAAACGCGTCCGTGGCCAGGCCAGGCCATAGCCAATGGCTGCACACCGATCGGTCCATTGCTGTTCAACGCGTACCTAGGATACAACGCGTACCCGCACACATTGAATGCAATGGGCCGGCCGGGCACACCGATCGGTCCATTGCTGTTCAATGCGTACCCGGGATACAACGCGTACCCGCACACATTGAATGCAATGGGCCGGCTGGGCACACCGATCGGTCCATTGCTGTTCAACGCGTACCCGGGATACAACGCGTACCCGCACACATTGAATGCAATGGGCCGGCCGGGCACACCGATCGGTCCATTGCTGTTCAATGGGTACCCGGGATACAACGCGTACCCGCACACATTGAATGCAATGGGCCGGCCGGGCACACCGATCGGTCCATTGCTGTTCAACGCGTACCCGGGATACAACGCATACCAGCACACATTGAATGGAATGGCCAATGTGTGCGCACCGATCGGTCCATTGCTGTTCAACGCGTACCTAGGATACAACGCGTACCAGCACACATTGAATGCAATGGCCAATGTGTGCGCACCGATCGGTCCATTGCTGTCCAACGCGTCCCTGTACATGTCACTGGCATATGTCACCATGCCTGTCACAGGTGAACATATGCCAGCCACATATACTTCCCAGGGAGTGAGGGGCACACCTACAACACCACAGCCTGTCCAAACTGTATCCTAAGGCATGTAAGGCTGCATTACCTATTCCGTGTATGGGGGTGAACATGTTGTTCTGTGGGTGTCACTTGGGGCAGCCACCCCGTGCTCATGGGGACAGTATCCTTGGTGTTTTGTGTACATGACCACTGTGATGTGCAACTGTTCATATCTGAGCATGAGGCATGGTCACATTTCACGGTGGTGTACGTGTATGTCATGTCACATGCCCCCTGAGTCCCATGTGGGACGGTATGTTTAACCCAGGCTGACCCATTGGCACAATAGTGATGGTCCTCCGCAGTCTGTGTGCATGTTGTGTTTACAATGTCTCTGATTTCATGTGCACAATGGGAGACAGTCTCCACATCCACGTTGTTTGTGCATGGACTTTGATGTTGTGCGTGTGTGTGTCACAGACGTCCATGTCTGTCCTGCCGAGGCAACAGGGACCACTACCTGTGGGGGTCATGGTTGTTTTGCTGTGGTGTGTACATGATACGCCATGTCATGCCAGTGTCCATGTGGCAATACAGGGTCCCTGGGAATCTACCTGTCGTTGGGCTGTGATGCCTGGGGCACATCTGTCCTCACATGTCACTGTGGGGTGTGTTTGTAACGTGGCAGCAGGAGATGGGAAATGTGACACGTCCTCATGATACCCAATGGCACAACCTGGGACTTATTGATGCCACTTGTTGAACTGTGATGTTGGATGTTGGCCATGTATGTGCCATACATGTCCTTACGGAACTGCACACATCATGTACTTGTGCCTCATAATGATGTATCGTGTGATATTGAGTGTGTTCAATGCCACATATGTGGGGTGACTGACAATCTTTCTTTCTTCACCTATGCACTGCAGGGCACCAGCTGTCCATAGACCATTCCCTGACCTGGCAACGATGGTGGAACGTGACAGCATCCGAAGGTACCGCTTCACCAGGCATCTGATTGATGATTTGGCAGTGCGCTTGGCACCACACCTGCAACCTGGCCGGCCGTACCCTACAGCGCTGACCCCCAAGGTGAAGGTGATGGCAGCCCTACACTTCTTTGCCACCGGTACCTTTCAACACACTCTGGCGACTGCTGGTGGGATGTCACAGACCATGTTCAGCCGTGTGCTCCGCAATGTATTGGAGGCTATGTTGATATACCTGAACCAGTACATCTATTTCCCTAGACTCCAGCAACTGACTGGCGTGAAGAGTGACTTCTATGCCCTGGGGAGGATGCCGCATGTCATTGGCTCCATTGATGGACACATGTGGCTTTGGTACCACCACAGGCCCAGGAGCAGGCATACAGGAACCGCAAGCACTACCACTCGGTCAATGCACTGGTGGTCTGTCTTGCAGATATGACCATCACACACGTGTGTGCCCGTTTCCCCAGTTCTGCACACGATGCCTACGTGATGAGGAGTAGTCGCATCCCGAGGATGATGTCACAGATGCGGAACCAGCGTGCCTGGCTTGTTGGTGTGTACTGACTTTGTACCATTGTGTGTGTTCTGCAATGTAGTGTTCCACCCTCTTTTCCAACTCAGCTAATGTGCAATTGTCTGTATGTAGGTGACTCCGGATATCCCAACATGCCGTGGTTGCTGACGCCCCTCAGGAACCCTGTGACACCAGCCCAGATGCGCTACAATGAGGCACATGGTCGGACGAGGAGAGTTATTGAGCGGACATTTGGTCTCCTGAAGAGCCGCTTCCGCTGCCTGGACAAGACAGGAGGGTCCCTCCCATATGCCCCGGCAAAGGTGTGCAAGATTGTCATCGTCTGCTGCATGCTACACAACCTGGCAGTGCGGAAGGAGTTGCCTCTCATCCTGGATGACGATGACCAACGTCCGCCACCTGTGGAGGATCCTGGCCTGGACCACGATGCCAGTGATGATGATGATGATGATGGTGATGTCCGCACACAGCTCATCACCAACTTCTTCAGCTGAATGTAAATATCCAGAGATGTCATGTAACTGATGTGAGTTTGCATGATATGTGTTGGTGGTGCTCTGGTGCTGTTTGAGTGTGTGCATGTGCTACATGACTGTATGCGTGTAGCGATGTATCCTTACAGGTAGTCTGTACTCCCCAACAGTGTTGACATGCTAACTTGGTTCTGGGTGGGTATCTTGTGACATGTATTGGGCATGAGTATTGCAGTTCTGTCCTGTTCTTCAGTGCTTTTTTTCTGTGTGTCATTTCTGTCCTTCACAGGGTACTTTCAGAGTCGTTTGGTCAACTGTGATCCCCGACACCGTGATTCGACTTCCAGGGTGGTAGCTGTCGTGTCCCTACAGGTGATGTGCACCACACCCATGGACTTCCTTCCTTCTACACTTGTTGACTGTGTGCCCACTGCCAGGTGGGATTACCTTGCATCTGTGGTGGTTACAACATGTTGCAAATGTGTAATAAACCTGTGCTTCACTTTGTGATGTCCGTTGTCTGTGGTCACACATCTGACTGACATTTGCTTACTGCACCAGTGGGCTAGTTAACACAGACTGTGAATAGGTGTTGGGTCTGTGCAATGCAACGTGTTTCCTGGCAACATCAGTGTAGGCGATGAGTCAGATGGCCATGGTGTGTATGTGTTGTGTAGCCCTGGTGGTGTGCCTCCCTCATATGTGTGACGTCGCCATGACTCACATGCCGGTGTTGTACTTGCTGTAGCAGTTAGCATGCACAGTGTCATTTCCCAGATCATCATCGCCACTTCAGAGACAACGTAGGAATCACAACAGAGGCAAGTATGGTGTATTAGTGAGTTTATTGACATACATGTGTGAGTATAGTGCACAGGATGGTGGGTGCTGTACATTGTGATTGTAATCCAAAGTTCCTAGATGATTTGGAAGTCCTGGTAGCAGAAATGTCCAGAGTAAAGTCCACAGTCATCTGAGACATTGGTCCAACTTGAGCTCCCCATGTCATGTGGGAGAGTTGTGTTGCAGTCAACAGGATGAACAGTTTGCGCACAAAGGTGATTATCCAGAACAGGTTTTGGCTTCCTGGGGGTTGCACATGGCCATCGGCCTCTCACTTGCCCCTCCTACGATGGCCCCTCTTCTTTGGGGGGGGGGGACCCTCAAGTGCAGGCTGCTGCGGTGCAGGGGACTCTCCGCCAGAGTCATCCTCCCTCCCTGTGGCAGTTGCAGTTGTTTCAGCAGCAGATGTTGTGGGCACACAGGGAGGTGTTGACTGGTTGCTGCTCATCTGGTGGAGGCATTGTAATATGTCCCTATGCACCGCCGTCATCTCTTGCAGTGTGTCCCACTTGGACTCCACGCGGGACATGTGTGAGTCCAAGCGGGCATGATGGGCAGCCTGCTGCTGGTTAATGTCCCTGAGGAGCCCCACTACCTGGCTGAGCTCTCCGGTGCTGGACTGGTACGCATCGGCTATGCGTGCCAGTTGTGGGTCATCATGCAGTCCAGACCCCTCTGCGATCAGTGACCTGTGTCTCCCACCCCTCCCACCACCCCTGGCGACACGTGCAGTACCTGAGGTGGCACGCACAGGTGACCCTGGGCCCCCTTGGGGGTTGTTGGTGGTGTTGGTGTCCATGGCCCCACGTTGGTCCAGGGTCCCTGTGCTGGTGGTGGTGGTGCTCCTTGGTCTTTCCATGTCAGCAGGGGTGGTATGTGTGTTGACAGTCGTTGGAGGGGTGGGTGCAGGGGGTGCAGCTGGTGGTCCTGCTGGTGCTGCATGATGACTTGCTCCGGAGGTGCCAGGTTGGTCTTCTTCATCCGAGGAGGGCAGAGGCTGTTCCACACCAGTGAGCTCCGTATCCTCTTGAGCCTGGGATGGAGACTCCTCAGCGTCTGCTGCTGTGTCCCCATCATCACCTGTTTTTGGGAGACACACACAATGTATGTTATGTTTCTGCAGGCATCAATGGTTGACACACCTGACAGTTGTGACTGTGCCTCTGGATGCGGGCCTGTACATTGCATTGTCCGAAGTTGTCACAGTCAGGGGTTGATATTGGTATAGCACATTGTCCTGCATTATTTGGGCATTTCCATGTGAATGTTGGGGTGTGTACATGGTCTGCATTGGTTGTATTTGGTTGACATCCGGCCCTCCTTCCCACCCAGCCAGATATCCCACCATGGAACTTGCTTCCATTGCAAGGAGTGCAAGTCGTCTTTCAGGATGTCAGTCAGTGGTGTCCTGCTGTTGGTTGGTGCACAGTTGCCAGCAGGGCCTTGTGCTCCCCACAGCAGTAGCCAGTGTCAGCCATCTTGTCAGTTGTTTTCCACTCCCTGTGATGTGGGCATGGTTCATGGTGGTGTTGATGTGCGCATTGTGAGGGTGAGCAATATCTGTGACTACCACTCCCATCATGCTATTGCCTCCACCCCCCTTCCCAGCATGCCCATACTTCCTTCCTTTTGAGTGTACTTCACTGTGTGTGGGTGTGACAGCAATGGCAAGATGGCTGACAGTGGTGTCCTGCTGTTGGTTGTTGGCCAGTTCCCAGCATGGCCTTGTGCTCCCCATAACAGAGCACCAGTGTCAGACATCTTTGAAGTGGCTTTTGACTCTCTGTGAGGTGTGCATGCTTGGGTGTGTTCTTGCTGGGCCATGTGGGTGGGGGATGTTGGGCTGTGACTATCACTCCCATCATGCTTTTGCCTCCACCCCCTTCCCAGCATGCCCATGCTTCCTTCCTTTTGACTCAGCTTCCCTGTGGGGTTGTGTGCCTGTGCTGACAAGATGGCTGACAGTGTTATCCTGGGGTTTGTTTTGCTACAAGTCCCATGTGTGTCCCTGTGCTTCACACTGCATGACCCAGGGTTGTGGTTCTTTGTGGGATATTCGATTGGTGTGTGAGGCAATGCTTTCTCCTAGGTGAGTTGTGTGTAGTTTGTGTTAGGGGGTGTGTGGGTGGAGCTGCTGGTGACTATGGTCAGTGCTGTGAGTCCTCCTTCCCACCCAGCCAGATATCCCACCATGGAACGTGCTTCCATTGCAGGGAGTGCAAGTTGTCTTTCAGGATGTCAGTCAGTGGTGTCCTGCTGTTGGTTGGTGCACAGTTGCCAGCAGGGCCTTGGCTCCCCACAGCAGTAGCCAGTGTCAGCCATCTTGTCAGTTGTTTTCCACTCCTTGTGATGTGTGCATGGTTCAGGGTGGTGTTGATGGGCCAATTGTGAGGCTGACCAATATCTGTGACTACCACTCCCATCATGCTATTGCCTCCACCCCCTTCCCAGCATGCCCATACTTCCTTCCTTTTGAGTGTACTTCACTGTGTGTGGGTGTGACAGCAATGGCAAGATGGCTGACAGTGGTGTCCTGCTGTTGGTTGTTGTCCAGTTCCCAGCATGACCTTGTGCTCCCCACAACAGAGCACCAGTGTCAGACATCTTTGATGGGGCTTTCCACTCTCTGTGAGGTGTGCATGCTTCAGTGTGAGCTTGCTGGGCCATGTGTGGGGGGGGATGTTGAGCTGTGACTACCACTCCCATCATGCTATTGCCTCCACCCCCCTTCCCAGGATGCCCATACTTCCTTCCTTTTGACTGTACTTCACTGTGTGTGGGTGTGACAGCAATGGCAAGATGGCTGACAGTGGTGTCCTGCTGTTGGTTGTTGGCCAGTTCCCAGCATGGCCTTGTGCTCCCCACAACAGAGCACCAGTGTCAGACATCTTTGAAGTGGCTTTTGACTCTCTGTGAGGTGTGCATGCTTGGGTGTGTTCTTGCTGAGCCATGTGGGTGGGGGATGTTGGGCTGTGACTACCACTCCCATCATGCTTTTGCCTCCACCCCCTTCCCAGCATGCCCATGCTTCCTTCCTTTTGACTCAGCTTCCCTGTGGGGTTGTGTGCCTGTGCTGACAAGATGGCTGACAGTGTTATCCTGGGGTTTGTTTTGCTACAAGTCCCATGTGTGTCCCTGTGCTTCACACTGCATGACCCAGGGTTGTGGTTCTTTGTGGGATATTTGATTGGTGTGTGAGGCAATGCTTTCTCCCAGGTGAGTTGTGTGTAGTTTGTGTTAGGGGGTGTGTGGGTGGAGCTGCTGGTGACTATGGTCAGTGCTGTGAGTCCTCCTTCCCACCCAGCCAGATATCCCACCATGGAACGTGCTTCCATTGCAGGGAGTGCAAGTTGTCTTTCAGGATGTCAGTCAGTGGTGTCCTGCTGTTGGTTGGTGCACAGTTGCCAGCAGGGCCTTGTGCTCCCCACAGCAGTAGCCAGTGTCAGCCATCTTGTCAGTTGTTTTGCACTGCCTGTGATGTGTGCATGGTTCATGGTGGTGTTGATGTGCGCATTGTGAGGGTGGGCAATTTCTGTGACTACGACTCCCATGATGCTATTGGCTACACTGACTTGCCCAGCATACACAGTATTCCTTCCTTTCAGTGAGCTTCCCTGTGAGGTGGTGTTGTGGTGGTGGCTACATGTCTGACTGTGTTTGTTGGTTATATTTGTGCCACTGCCTAGCTCTATTTGTTGTTAGGTTTGTACATGTGATGACACAGTTACATTTCACTATGAGCTGGCATGTATTGTGTTTATCTGGCTGACATACACATTTTGGGATGATGTGTTTTGGTTGGTGTGTATTTGCTAAGGGTGCATGGTTTGACTCTCCCCTTGACAGTGATGTGTGTGTATTGTGGCACAATATTGTGTACATTTGTTGTGTACTCACCAGGCTCTGGGATGTTTTCTAGTCCATAGACGCTCACTGGTGGTAGGATGGCCCGCACCTTCTCCTCCCAGGGCCTGAGGTATAGTGGTTTGGCAGGAGGGCCACTGCCGGTGTGTTGGCTCAAGATGTAGTCCTTCTTCAACAGCTCCTTGACCCTCCTGCGCACGTCATACCACCTGTTCTGGATGTCTACCTTTGTGCGCAAACATGGTGATTGTGCATTCACCCTGTCGACGATCCTCTCCCACATCTTGGTTTTCTGCGCCATGGGTGCCTGTTGGCCCAATGTGCCAAACAGCTGTGGCTCTACCCTGAGGATCTCATCTACAAGGACTTCCAAAACACTATCTAGGAACTTGTGATTCTTCTTTGGGGGCATGGTGTTGGGTGGTGCTGGTGTGTGATGTGTGTGTTGGTGTGCAAGTGAGGGTGTGTGAGTGTGTGTTTTGCTGGGTGTATGTGAGGGTGCTATTTGTTGTGGTGCTGCTGGTGTGTGGCTTGTGTGATGGATGAGCTGTGAGTGTGTGTGTGGTTGCTGTCTGTTGGTGTTGAGTGCTGGCAGGTAATTTGAATTTGCAAGGGATCATGGTAGGGATTAGTGTCCTTTATATGGGTGGAGTTGTGGGTGTGTCTTTGTTCCCTGTTTCCCCCCAGTATTTATTTGCTTAGTGATAGCTTGTTTGGCCTTTTATTGTGTTTTTTTTCCTTGGTTCTTTTTGTGCATGTTGGAGACGTTCTTGTGACCGAGTCGGACCCTCCAGTTGTCTCGTGCGAGCCTCTCCGATTCGTTCACGCTGTGTTTGTGCTGTTTTCTGTGCTGCGTACGCGTCGGTCGCGGGGTTTTGGGTTGCTTCGGCTCGCAGTTTTGAATGCGTGTCGGTCGTGCGGCTTGGGCTCCGTGCGACTCGGTCGTGTTTTCCATGAGTTGCATCGTACTTGGCGGGTCGGAGTTCGCGGGTACGTTTCGTTCGGGATTCTTCCTGGTGCGTGTCGGTCGGTTCGATTTGCGTGCTTTTCCGGCCGGATGGCTGTTTTCCGCGCGGCTCGGTCGTTCGGCTTGTGTTCCGTATGAGTCGGTCGGATTTAGCACGCTTTTCATCGTACTTTGCGGGTCGGGCTGCACCGGTACGTGTCGGTCGGTATTTATTCTGGCTCCGAGTCGGTCGGTACGTTTTCCGGCCCGAATCGGAATCGGCCCCTTAGTCTCTACTTTGTGCTCGGCTTGTGGCTTGGATAGCGAAGAAGAGATACACATACAGTTTTTTTGTCCTGGGTATATCGGGCCTCGTCGGAAATGGATTGGCTCAATATGTCGAGATTTGGGTGGGTCCAGATACCTTGTTGCTCATTGAATTTTAAAGAGTGATACCTCCCCTGTAATTGTTTTTGCTATCAGTAAATTTTTACAGACAGTATGGTTCAAGCATGGAAAATTGTAGTCAGAGGAACTCAGTGAACAAAATGTATTCTGAACACTAATGAATTTTAACTTGTATATATTTTTAACCATCTTAGCCAAGTTTTGCACTAACTGTATATAGGAATGGATTTGACGTAGTATTGATTTTACTGCATGATTGTGTCACTTGTTTGTTTTAACTTTGTATCATAAAATGAGTTCCTTTCTTTCTGCCTGTCTGCACACAGTCCAAGCTTAGCTTTGCACTATTTGTATAGAGGAATGGATTCAAAATGGCATTGATTTTATCTTATGTCTAATTTAAATTATTTTTTAATGTTATATATTGTCACATATTGTGCAAGTATACTTTGATGGTGCATGGTTACCGAATAAAGTTTACTACTACTACTATCTACTTGCTATTTATCTCACTCCGCACTGCTTCCAGTGAATGGGTGAGGGGGAATGGTGGTTGGTGTGCCTGCTGGCGGGCCCCCAATGCTGATTTTCTTCACATGACATGGTCCACTACTGTCCATGCCTAGTGCCCTTCTGGGAGGGAGTGACAGGAAATTTTGGTGGTCCTGGACCACACTATTAGACTGGGCCCTCGGGAGGGGTTGTTGGGATAATTGAAGGACGCTGAGGAATCTCGTTATGAGAGGAGTTTTATTGGGGTGGTATTCCTTGTGGCCAAACAGGACATTGTCGATTGCTGGAGGTGCCTGGAGGCCCCCTCCCTGGAGGTGTGGCGGGAGGGTGTCAACTGGTGTGTGTGCTAGGAACGACCTGTATATGAAGCCGGGGGTTGCCCTCATAAGCATGCAAAAATATGGGGAAAGTGGTGTGCTCACTATGGACTACCTTTATAAATGTATGGTGTGGTTGGGAGGCGGCCGGTGCCATGGGATCAGATCAAGTGGGATGTTATTTAAAATGTGTACGTTGATGTGGATGCAGCTGTGCATTACTATAAAAATCAATAAAAGCTGGGTTAAAAAAAAAAGTTTGATAAAAAAGCTTCTCCTTCCAGAAATGTTGTTTTGGAGAGACATACATTTCTTCAATGGTCTCAAATGCATAGTGAATCCATTGATGACTTTGTATCAGCTCTTAGAACCTTGACCATTACTTGCAATTATCGTGTGTTCAAGAACAAGATTATTCATGATCAACTAATTGAAAAAAACAATAACAACAAGATATAGGAACGGTTGTTATCCACTGAAGACTCTGTCCTCGAGTCTACCTTATCTATTGCAAGAGCAGTTGAGAATTCACAAGCGTATTTTAGGGAAATATCTAAGGCTATGGAACACGACTTGTCCAAGGAAGTTGGGGATGATCGGAAAGCACTAAGAAAGGATTGAGTGCATAAGAGTAATATTTGCACATCTGACAAAAAAGTCTAGAATTGATGATCGCGTTGTATGCTTCAGGTGTAGCAGCCATGACCATGTTGCTTCTGCAAAAACTTGTCCCGCCTTAAATCAGATAAGTTTCAAATATAACCAGAAGGGGCACTTTGCTAGAGTCCTTTACAATACATGCAAACCTACTGTGTCATTGGTTGATGATTCAGGGAAAGTATGCATGGATGATTGTGAAGGTGATCCTATACTTACTGTTGAAGTGAATGATGGGGTTAATGACAGTGATTTGTCATGTGCGGTCACCGATGGGGAGAAATGTGTAAGTATTGAGTTGATGAAACCATTAAAAAGGAAGCCAGCATTGTGTAAAATTTAAGGGTGGGCAGAACCCGCGGAATTCCGAGGACTTACATGAAAACTCAGCGAGATTCCATGGAGTTCTGTGAATGGTAGGAATTAGGCACTGTGCGCTGAAAAATCAACCAGAGCATCACCAAACGGTGTGCCAGAGGGCACTGCTTCTCGAGTTGATTTTGCTGGCGCTCAAGTAGATTCTCTACTTGAGTGGCAGCTTTCTGACTGTGAATGGTCACATTTGCCCATGACCGTCCACGCTGGGGAAATCTCATCTGGTACCCTCCTAGCAACTGGAAATCGCGCTAGGGGACAGCAAATCTCACTCATGCCATGCGAGAGAAAAACTCCACCTTGCGGCAGTTGGCGGAATTTGGCCAGAACTCCACAAGTGGTCAAAACTCCGCCAATTCCGGTGGCTGAGCAGAATTTCTCGCCCACCCCTAGTAATATTATGATGAACGATATTAAAGTATGGGTGATGGCAGAATCAGGATTGCTGTTTACAATGATTGGTCCTGGAGTTTTAAACAATTTTTGCCACAGGCCCTAAGGAAGTCTAGTCTCAAAGTCTATGCGTAAGGGGGCAAGATACAGAAGGTCAATTTCAAGCTCCGTTAGAATTTGATGGAAAAAAAGCTTTGTGTGAAGTTTATGTAGCTAAACCGGGATCAAACCTTTTAGGCTGGAATGGCCAAGGTGAGTTGGACACAATTCTCGTTCTCAACCATCCTGAATATGTGGTTTCCAAATCTAAATTTGTGTGCATGAGTGTCATGGTTGAGAACCAGTGATTGAAAACGTTTCCTGAAGTCCTTTCCAAACGCCTTGAAAAACTGATTAAATTGTATAGGGGGTGAGCTGCTGAGATTCACGCACAACCAGACAGGACCCAATTGTTTGCGAGGCACAAAACCTGTCAGGTGGCTACAACCAAATTCCCCCAATTCTGAGAAATTATTGTGTACAAGACATGTTGTACCAAAAGTATATGAGTGAGTTCCTGGGTTAAAAATTCCAAAATCCAAATGGGTCGTGAGTTTTTTGTTCTGTATTTATTTGTTGCCAAAAGAAAAAGAAACAGAGAGTAGGCGACACGTGTTTCGCCTGTATGGCTGCCACGCCAAGGGCTTTTTCAAGGCTGATTAGAACATGATGGGCAAAGAAGGCCCACAGTTCCACCCTGAATATTCTGCCAAGCTCAGAGGAGTCATCTTGCTCCATTCAGGTCAGTCTATTGTTTGCTCCTTGGAGGCATTTCATACCTATTGACACCTATACAAGGCAAATTATTGCTCAGAGCTGGGAGAGCATTATGCTAATTAGATTTCTGATAGCTCAGGCATGCAAAGGGTAACTTTCTAAAAGTAAATTTTTCTTAGAATGTATTTAAAATCTGACTGCACCATTGAATTAGATTTTAAAAGCCCTAGCATATGTACATGTCACAGATATAGCTAACCACTATGACATGTTAAGAGATTCCCCCTTTTATCAAAGTTATAAAAACTATAAAAACTAAGTCCACTAGTAGACTACTTTGAAGATACTTGGGTTGGCAGACTGTAACATTCTGGGCACGGACACCAACCCAAATTACAAATACCATGGTAGAATGTCTACTACAACACCATGGCTCAACAAGCCAAAATCAATGTTGTAGTGGAAAGATGGCACTATGCCTTCCAAGTCACACTGGAAAGAACCTAATGAACACCACACAAATTCATAGAAGCTCTCCAAACAGAGCAAGCTACCATATCATGAAACAATTTCCTAAAGATTGTTGTTTCATTATTATTCTAGCTAGTTCCATTCCCGAGAGACTGTATGAATATTTTAATCTGTAATGTGGTTTTCTACATACATGCCACAGTGAAAAATAGCTTTTGTGGCTAGTCACAGTAGGAAATGTTAACATTATATTTCTACATGTCCTACTTTAAATACCATGCATCCTGCCTTGTGGTCTACAAGGCCTACATAGGGGTGACATATTAATATTAAAAAGGAGGTTTTTGACCTGTAAAATGTATTTATTTTGAGAGGTCGAATTGCAGTTTTTACACAGCCAGAGTTAGGCTACAATGGTAGGCCTAAAGCCATCTTTTCACTACTACTGTAGTAGATTGCATAATAGGTGCTGAGGTCCACTAGGGGAATTTAACTTCCAGGCCCCGGGTAAATGTATACCATATACAAGAGCCTTAAAGGCAAGCTCAAAATGCCAATTAGCAGTATGCCAATTTGACCATGTTAAAATGGGCAACATGGGAACTTTATTACTGGGTAGCAGGGGTAAAGTACCCGGTGTTCTAAAACAAGCAAAAATATAGGGTCCAGTATATAAATAAAGATGAGTAAAACCATTGATCTGTGTATAGCATGCAAGCAAATATATGTGTACAGTGCTACAATGGTGGAGAGTGGAGAAATAAATGTAGTTGAGATTACATTAAACCATTCCCTTGTACATATTTTAGGCGTTACTGTAAGATGGATTCTAGTTTTGCATTGGCTGCGGTGGCAGCCAGAAGGAGCCATTCATAGCTCCTTTTCAGAATAAGACCAGTGAGGTTTAGCCAGAGATGTAGGGTATGTCTTGGGGTACAGTATTTATCTGTGTTTGGGCATTCAAACTTTTCATGTTTCTTCATGTAGCCTGAAGCCCACAAAGGTGAGAAAGGAGCCCTTGTAGATACTGTGACACTAAGGTAGCTGCTTGAGTTCAGCACTAGTACTTCACATATCTGAGTGACATGAGAATATGTGGCCATTGCATACTTATTCACACTTATTTCAAGTAAAACCCATTGGTGGGGCTCAATTGGACACTTTCAGATCATTTCAGACCACTCATTGGACATGATTTTAGGTCACCTTGGTGTTCAAGCCCTCTTCCTTCCATGATCTGTCTTCATTAAAGTAAGTCAGTATTGGACTTTTGCTTGAATAGACTGTTTTATTTATGGTACAGACTCTATTTTGTGATTTGTAAAGTATTATGCTTTGATGACCCGGTTTGCATAATCTGTTCATTGTAGCGACATACAGACCTTTATCATTTCTGGCTCCAGATTACCTATTATATAGTTGATCACTCAAATTTGTGATATACATTAACGTTTGATGACCAATTCTTCCTAATGGTTCCATGACAGAATATTGTGGAAAAAATATTGATTTACCAAAATATCATAAATATAATATTGATTACAAAAATATTGCCATCCTACTATACTTCTGCTACAAAAAAATCTAAAGCTAACATTATCAAATGCACAAATATCGAAACACAAATAATCGTCTACCGTTTAAATATATACACAATATAAAAAATATCAAAGCACACAATATTGACTACAATAATGGTGTGAAAAATAAGCAAAACATAAGATAAATATAAAAATATAAAGAAATAAACAAAGTACACAAAAACTGAAAACATAAAAGTACTAATATATAAAACAATATTTTGTCACACTACATATGCTATTAAAAATAGACGCATTTTAGATAATCAAACATAACAAGAAAATAAATATTACAGCACACATAAAAAGTAATACAAATAAATGTAACATGTAAAATATATTAATAATACACAAAAACACAGAATACACATATTCAAAAAACAGAAATACTAATTAACATCCCCCAACAAATGAGATAGCTGAAAAAAAAACCTAACCAATAAAAATATATACCTTATTAAATGAACAGTATAAAAAGAGCACAAAACCTCACTTTTTTTCACACCAAAAATTGTCAACTACAAGAAAATTACACTCTGCCGGACTGCAGAAGAAAGGCTGGAAGGAAGACTTAAAAAAAATTACAAGCCACCTTCACAAGTAAGTTTAAAACATAACTAAATTGAAGTGTAACCTAGCATAATTGTAAAATGCAAATGTATACATAAATTACTAAACCCTCTTTTTTGTTATCTATATTAATTCTTAGATACTAAATAAACACTCCAGCAAAAACAAAGCACTGCACACCAAAGCCTCGAACTCCACACTAGTAAACCTGGACAAAGCCACTTTAAAAGTAAGTAAAATAAAAACCCTTATAAAAATACAACAACCCTTATAAATTAAACTTCAGGATAAAACCCTACCATCCCTCAAATCTAACCAAACCAGTATTTTTAACAAAAAACAAAGACAAACATTTATTCACCAACAGAAAAGGAAAGCCCCCTGACCCAAATTTCAACTTCATCAAAGACAAATGGAAGAAAATCAAGCGCAACTTAAAGCAACAGCAGCACATATGTAAGTCTATAATGTAAAGCGGTTGAAAACATGTTTTAATTATATTAGCAAACATAATAAACATCTGTTTACAAAAGTATTAATTTTAAAATTATGCTACTTTCAGACAGAGTGGCAGAAAGAGCCACATATATCAAGTCACAGAAAGGCAAGAAATTGGTTTCACTCATGGCATACACATACAGCTAGGAAAGGACAAGCTTCGGAAAAGTGAATTGGAAGTGTACTAAATATTATATAAGTGCTTGTTATGGGAGGGCTACAATAAAAAACAATATTGTATTTAACTTTAGAGAACACAACCACCCACCAAACGTAACAAAGATAGAAGTAAGTAAGGCATGTACCACAAGATTTAAAAGAGGCAAGCACTAGTTCCCAAGAGCCCACTACTAAAATTTTAAGAAGACATACTCCCTAAAGTACCTGATCACATTACAATTCAGATTCCAGAAATTCCTGCTTTAAAACAACTAATATCATGTAATAAAAAGCCACAGGTCAAACCCCTGCTGTCCCTAGACGATACCAAGACATGAAGATTCCACAACACCTAACCACTACATATAACGATGAACCCTTCCTCTTACATGGCAATCACAATGACAGCAGAACAATAATTATATTTGCAACTGAAAACCACCTCTTAAGCCAAGGCCAATGTGTAGCGTGAATGATGGATGAAGCATTTAAAATGTGCCCTTCACCATTCACATGGATATACACCACATGTGGTAAATATCACAACACTAACATACCCCTTATTTATGCACTGCTGCCTACTTAAGTGCAACTTACTTTGAACTTTTAAATCACATAAAAATAAAAACTAACAACTACTCTCCATACAAAATTATAATAGACTTTGAGCAGTCAATGATACCAATAATACTTAAACTATATTCACACACAGCCATACAAGACGGCTATTACCACTTCACCCAAAGCATTTGAAAACATCAGCAAAAATCTGCACTAAGGGCCCGATTATGACATGGGTGGTGCGGCATCGGGACCACCCTGCCACTTCACCGCCAAAACTGTGGTCCGACCGCCTGCCAGATTAGGAGTTTCCTCCTGTCTGGTGGGCTTTGTTTTTAACGTTCCCACAGCGGTGCCCTGAAAATGGCGGAAAAGGCCGCCTTCGACACGGTCTGCCACCACACACTACGAACACGCCTTCACGATGCCGGGATCCAAGAGAAGGCCCTGGACTGGACCACATCCTTCCTTTCCGGCAGAACACAAAGCGTCCGCCTCGCCCCTTCCGATCCAAGGCCACCAAGATCATCTGCGGCGTACCCCAAGGCTCCTCCCTCAGCCCAACGCTGTTCAACATCTACATGGCACCCCTCGCCCACGTCGCCCGACAGCACAACCTCAACATCATCTCCTACGCCGACGACACCCAGCTGATCCTCTCCCTCACCAAAGACCCTCACACCGCCAAAGCCCACCTCCACGAAGGAATGAAGGCCGTCGCCGAATGGATGAGGACCAGCCGCCTGAAGCTGAACTCGGACAAGACGGAGGTCCTCATCCTTGGTTCCAACCCTTCAGCCTGGGACGACTCCTGGTGGCCAACATCACTGGGAACAGCCCCGCCACCCACCGACCACGTACGCAACCTAGGGGTCATCCTCGACCCCACCCTCTCCATGACTAAGCAGGTCAACGCCGTTTCCTCATCCTGCTTCAACATCCTCCGAATGCTCCGCAGGATCTTCAAGTGGATCCCCACCGAAACAAGAAAAACAGTCACCCAGGCCCTCGTCACCAGCAGGCTGGACTACGGAAACGCCCTCTACGCAGGAAGGACGGCTAAGCTCCTGAGACGGCTGCAACGCATCCAGAACGCCTCTGCACGTCTTATCCTCGACATCCCCCGACGCAGCCACATCACACCCCACCTGAGAGACCTGCACTGGCTCCCTATCAACAAGAGGATAACCTTCAAGCTCCTCACCCACGCACACAAAGCACTCCACAACTCCGGACCAGCCTACCTCAACAGACGACTCAGCTTCTACACCCCCACCCGCCAGCTCCGCTCGACCAGCCTCGCCCTCGCCACAGTCCCCCGCATCCGGAAAACGACCGCCGGCGGCAGATCCTTCTCCCACCTCGCCGCCAAGACCTGGAACACCCTCCCCACCAACCTCCGACAGACCCAAGACCTACTGGCCTTCAGAAGACTCCTCAAGACCTGGCTCTTCGATCAGTAGCAGCACCACCCCCCTCTTCCCCCAGCGCCTTGAGACCCTCGCGGGTATGTTGTGCGCTTTATAAGTGACATGATTGATTGATTGATTGATTGATTGATTGAACACCAAAAACAGTTCCTGCACTGCATGGACTGAAAAGTCCATGCAGTGCAGGAACTGGTGTGCATGCACACAAGCGGGCACATGGTGTGCCCCCCTGTGTGCATTCACAGGGTGTGAGGCACCAGGGGGCCCTGTAGGGCCCCCTTTGTTTCCTCTCCGCCATGGTTTTCAATGCGGTGGAATGGCCATGAAAACCATGGCATAGAGGAAACTTGTAATATTCTTGGCATGACCGCGGCGGTCCCGCCAAGCATATTACTGTCTCCTGACCACAGCAACACCGCCTGGGAATGGCGGTTCCCTGGCGGCTGTGGCAGGGCTGTGGCGGTCCCACTGCCCATATCGTAATTGGGCGGTCGGCAGACTGCCACTGCCGCGCCCCCAAGAGTCTAGCGGTCCGTGCACCGCCAGACTCGTAATCAGGCCCTAAGTGTTTTTTTAATTAAAATATTAAAAGCCCTAGCATATGTACATGTCACAGATATAGCTAACCACTATGACATGTTAAGAGAATCCCCCCTTTATCAAAGTTATAAAAACTATAAAAACCAAGTCCACTAGTAGACTACTTTGCAGATACTTGGGTTGGCAGACTGTAACATTCTGGGCACGGACACCAACCCAAATTACAAATACCATGGTAGAATGTCTACTACAACACCATGGCTCAACAAGCCAAAATCAATGTTGTAGTGGAAAGATGGCACTATGCCTTCCAAGTCACACTGGAAAGAACCTAATGAACACCACACAAATTCATAGAAGCTCTCCAAACAGAACAAGCTACCATATCATGAAACAATTTCCTAAAGATTAGATCACTTATTGCCCCATTCCAGTATCAGCAAACTCTACTCATTACTCCAGCATGGGAACTGGAGTAATGAGTCGAGTTTGCTGATGTGGTGTGATTGCTGATACTGAAATGGGGCAAATAATGATCTAATCTTTATGAAAATTATTTGTGATATGGAAAGGTGCATGGATATAATTACTTATATGGAATATCAGCATTGAAGAAGATGGTTTACCCATTGGAACAGGTGTCGGCTGGCTGTGCATAATTTGAAATAAAGTTGGATTTGTATCAAATTATACAGAAGCAGCAATGTAGACTACTTTCAAAATAAGAAAAGTTAAATGAGATTACAATATTTGAGAATTATAAATTATTATATACCTCCATAGGTTGGGCTTACACTCCTAAATGCCTTTGCAAATATTCTCCCCTGTAAGTTACAGAAGTAAAGGAAATGCAGACCGCTGTGAGATCAAGAGGATGTCTCTGCTGGAACCTTCAAAGAAAAAGAAATATATGCAAGCAGAATGAAGTAGAGAGAAGTTATTGGTACATTAGGGAATTAAAAGTAGGACAACAAAACAGCAACTGTAAGGTCAAAGTTTGAATTTGTTTCGTTCAACAATATCTAATGCAGCGGTATGCTAAGAATTTGAATATAAGTTTGTGTCACTTGACAAAGCATATGTGTCTTGCTTTAGTGTGTCCAAGTGGTGTACAATGTTAGTGCTTTACTAAAAGATGTTCAAAGTGTGCCTGTGTGGCGTACTTGTGCATAGTGGGTGCATCTAGCACGAACATGGAGGAGACCAAGAAACAGTTTGTATGTTAGAAAAGTGGGTTCCCACCCAAAGAGAGTTAAAGGAGAGAGAGAGAGTAAGAGAGCTAAAAGCAGAGAACAAGTGACACAGTTGGTGTGTGTGTGTTTGTGTGCGTTCGTGTGTGTGCGCCTGCAGGGGCATGTACGTGTGAGTGTATGTGTTTATTATTGTATTTGCAGTACAGAGAACAAGATCTACAGATTGCTACATTTTCAAGAAACACACATAAATATTTCCAAGGACAGGGCCAGCCATGCCAAGTGCAGCGATAATTCAGCGGTTTGGCCTCTTCCTGGTTTCGCTCTTCCCCATCACATCCTGGATAGCTCACTCAAAATCTTACTTTTCTCCGGGACTGAATGTTGGCATGTGTGAGTTACTCTCAGCCAATGAGGTAGAACAATTATCCATTGTTCTCAGAATCATTGGCAGGCCACAAGTACTTGCCCGAAGGTGGTTCTCCCTGAGCCAGTTTTATAAAGGGGTTATGAAAATGAACCAGCAGCGAGCATCGCTCAAACTCGAAATTTCTGTATTCTCGTCACCGAAAGGCATTATACATATAAGGGCCACAAATAGGGAAAGTGCCACAGGCACCATCAAGATATAGCCCTGCAGTGTTTCGTCACAGGTCTGGGGCACCACAAGTGGAAAAAAGGGATGCAAAATATGTTAAAAAAAAACTAAAAAAAACACATGGTACCACAATATTATGAGATGGCCCTTCTTCTGCCTGTGAGTTCCCTCCAGCCACACATGCTTACAGCAACTTCTTTCTAATTCCTCCTTAACTCATAGCGTGGTCAACACTTGTTGCTTGTGTTGAGTCACCTGGGTAGGACTTACCATGACAGAAGCAGCTCTCCCACCTTCTCCACCATTTTAGTGATTATAAATGAAGCTGTTGATACCACAGATACTATTTAGTAGTAAATCGATTTATGCAGTTCTATTCTTCAGCACATTATCTTCACCAACCAAACCCTTGAAACTCTTGCTCCTGAAACTGTGGCCAGGTTGTGTGGTTTGTGGAAGGCAACCAAACTTGGCACAGATGATAGCTGCATATCTTTGCTTTCTTTTTGCCATTGTACAACAAATAAAATAACAATTAGAAAAAAGCCTGCTATAAGGAGACCAGAACTTACCAGGCACCTCTTTCCGTTGATATAATTTGTGGGAAATGATAATCTCCCTATAAGATGCAGGTGATTATTTTCTTATTTCAGGCTCATTCTGACATCAGAATAATAAAAAAATGGTATCATTCCTGAATAGTGACATGCTGTCGTAGTCACATTTAAAGGCGACCCTTTGATGTTCACCCTCAAAGTCCTAACTGGCAGGAATAGGAGACCCTAGTCAACCCAACCAAAGAGGTAAATGATATGTCTGGAGAAAGACCAAGCATGATGGCTCCATGGCTTCTGACCATGGAGAGGCTACCCTGGGACTTCAGAGAGGCCAAGTATGATGTCTCAGCTGCAAACCACACTCGAAGCACATGGAAAGGTCATGTACTATGGCCCAGCTGCCTCTCCACATGCTGAAACCATGGACTGCCATATACACCACCAAAGCAGCTTCTAAGCTCAGATAAGGCCCCACTGCAACCCAATCACCTCCTTGAATCCGAGACTACAAACGACAGCGGAGAATACTGCACAGTTTGATGCCATGGCCAGCTACCAAGCCCTCCCCATTTACCATGGTGTCCCCTAAGAAAATCCAGATAATAGGTCACTGTTGGGCTTCCATCACTGATGTTGAGAGAGTATGTGGTCACAAATTGGACCATCATGTATCCTGCTTTGCATATAGCAAATTGTTAAATTCTAAGGACCTAATTATGAGTTTGGTGGTCTGATGGACCGGTAAACCCACGGTGAAACTGAAGCAACCGCTGCACCGGCAGTCCGACTGCCCTATTACGAGTTTGGCGGTCGGACCACCATTGGACTGCAGCAACCGCTAGGGACCCATGATCCCTCAGTGGTGGCGCTGCGGTCAGAGGCTCGCAATATGCTGGTGGTGCCCCTGCGGCACCACCAAGCATATTACAAGTCTCCTCACTGCCACAGTTTTCATGGCGGTGAGCCCGCCATGAAAAGTGTGGCGGTGAGGAATCAAAGGGGCCCTCCAGGGCCCCCTGTTGCCCCAAGGCCTGGGGATGCATGCAGGAGGACACACAATGTGCCCCCCTGTGTGCATGCACCCTCTGTACCTGCACAGCATGGACTTCACAGTCCATGCCATGCAGGAACGGGCTTTGGCGCTGCTGTGCTAAGGCTCACATATGAGCCTTATCACGACACTGCTGTGGGACCGCCAAAGGACAGCCCGCCAGACAAGGAGAAAATTCCTAATCTGGCTCTCGGTCAGCGGTTGAGTTTGGCGATGTGGGAGCGGGGCGGCGGCGTGCTGGCCCGCTGCCACACCACCAAACTCATAATCAGGCCCTAAGTCATCTCTGCTTTCTGAGCTTGAGTCATCATAACCTATAGTGCATTAAACATAATTGTATATCAAACTATCTATGCAGAAGACAGACTAAGAGGATCATCTATAGTATGGTGTGACCGGAAAAACCACAATAAATCAGTAGTTCTCCCACCCAACCATCTTTTGGTTTCCCTAGCTCCTCTATAGGTGTGAGAACCAACAGGTTTCCCATATCAGAACCTAAGCCGTCTCTGTCATGGAAAAGCCTTCTCTGGCAACCTATCCACCACATGGCTGCCACACCAGATGGAAAGAATACTCAAACTATTTAGGACGGGCCTTCCTATGCTCTTTTTTGTTGTTCATGACTCCATGGCGGCCGCCACAATGAAGAGGTGCTGCGGTGGGTGGATGGGTCGCGGGGGAGCGCGGGAGAGGGAGCGTGCGCCGGGGTTTTAATTAAAAAAAAATTAAAAAACACTTACCTGGAGCTGGTACCCACCTCTCACATTGCGCCTCATCCTTCCTGGTCCCAGCAAGCACTGGGGCAGCGTCACGGACTCCCTGTGCAATCCATGTGCTGCTCTCATACTATGAGAGCAACGTGGGCATTGGCCTGAGCGGGCTGGAAAGACGCTCTGCTCAGACCAGGGAGTCTGTGGGTGTTTCTCAAGCCCGGCTGTTCAATGCAGCAGGGATGGAGAAACCTAAGTGCACATGTGTGCTTTGGTCGGCCTGAGACGGCCGGCCAAATGCATATGCGCACTTAAGGAGTGCACATAGTATTCCTCCTCCCCATGGCTCGTCCTGCCCCTCCCTTCACAAGCTGGCTCAGAGATGGCAAATGAAAAATTAAACGATGCTCGAACATCATTTAATTTTTCATTTGCTGGCTCTGAGCCAGGCAGTGGGGCAATGCGCATCCGCCATTGCAGAGGAGCCGCCGCTGTCATGAATGCCATGACGGGCATAGCGGTCATGGAAAAAATGACAATGACCCCTAAGTACAGGGAGAAAGATGTCTGTGTGTCAGACATATTTATCATACCATTTTGAGAACTAACCCACCTCTTTCAGGGTTTGTTTCTTCAAGACAAATAAGGTTAACAAGTCTCTATGATTTGGGGCTGGCCTAAATCTGATAGTAGTCAGAATTTTACATAAGACTCAGTAGTGCTGCTAATTTTCTTTTGGAGGCCCGAGTGTTGCACCCAGAGTGAAGCCTATCCTGTTTGAGTTAGTCTCATGCAGAGAGAGTGATGGAATCCAAATAAGCTCTGAAAAGCATAAGTAGAACAGACGTATTGCACAAAGGAAGCAACCGTTTTCTTTGTCTGTTGAAAATATATAGGCCCACATTTATAATGCATGAAATAGGGTTAATTTTCTTGCCATTTCTAAGACCTGCGTGTCCAGCACTAAATGACTTTCATCAAAGGTGCGCCTGCATAGATTTTAGTAAATGTGAGCCATACAGTAGTATGTCTCCTGAATAAAACGGTGCTGCAAGCGCAATATGCACTAATGAAAGGAATCATTTAGGAATCTTGGACCTCATGTGCAAATAATGTATTCTGTAAAAGTGGTCACAATTTGCTCGCTGACTTTTACTGAATGCATTGGTATTTTGCGTACCAACCTATGTACTAATAGGTCGGTTCACAAAATACCAAATCATAGTGGGTTGTAATTCAACCTACCTCATGAATATTAATAAGGTAGGTCACAAATTACAACCCATTAGGACTTGCTGCCAGCACAGGGATGGAGGACTGCTGGGTTCAGTAGGCCACCATGTCTGTAATTGCTTTTAAAAAAAACTTTTTTTTATTTAATGCAGCCAATTTTCATAAAAAGCAAACATTAGGGGGCGTATTCTCAAGGACTCATCGCCGATTTATCGGCACTTTAGCGCCGCAAAAGTGGCGATAGATTTATCGCCCCATTCACAAGCTGGTGCAAACTGCCGACATCGCCAGTTTACCTGCGATAGCTACCGCAGAACACATCGCCACGGATGAGTGCGACAACTAACGCTAATGATATGCAGAGTAGGCGTTCCATTGCAAAAACACACGAAAACACCACTCCGCGAGATTCTCAACGACCAGCCAGATTGGCGATGCAAACCAAAAACTGGCGATAAGGCGCGTTAGCAGCAGGGATTTAACACCTGCCTTTTGCTGGTGTTAAGCAGGACGACTACCTGCAGCATGAAAGGGAGCCCAGCCCAGAGCCACATCTGAAGACCAACAGATGCCATGGAGCTACTGATCATGCAGCTCGGAGACACTAGAGGTCCACAACACCCACCGCCGCCACCCCCAGGACCCCCCCGCACCACCCCCCCTGGACTACCACCGAGGCAGCGCAGAACAAGACAGCGGACCTTCCGAAAATGGCATGGCCCCTCAGCCACACAAGGGCAGAATGTGGGGCGAGGTGGGAACCAAGTAAGTGTGAAGGAGGCAACTCACCCATGAAGAAGAATGCACACAATGCCAAGTGTGGCGGTGATGTGCTGGACAGACCACAGAATGCAGAGCCCAGACATGGCCATGTGGACATATACTGCTGGCATTTGTAGTGTTGTGGACAGTGGACGCAACCATGTCACCTCAGGCAGTGGGGAAGACCTCGGTCATGTAGCTGTGATGTCCCCCCCTGTAAGCGCAAGCAGAGTGGGCTGGGCCGGCGGATGCCAGTCCAGCGTAGGGGTTCGCAGATTTTGCCCGGGGCACTGGGCGTGGTTCTGTTCTGGCCGGAACAAGGAAGTACGTAATGCGTGTGTCTCTGTTGCAGTGTGGGCGCCACCCGGCCCACAATTGTCAATGTTGCAATGTATCCTGCACCCGGAGGGCGGGCTCGCACGTACGGCGCAATGAAGGAGCGCAAGGCCACTCGGGGTCTTGGCCCATACATGCCAAGTGTTGTGTGTATTTGTATTGCCGCAGCATGAGCCAAATGTCTGGCCTCAATCGCAGCGCGAGTACAGCCAGCCATGAACTGTAAACCTGTGTCCGCCCTGTCCTTACCATAGGCCTACACTCACGTGGCCGCCCACCCTCAACAGACAACATCACAGTGTCGTTGTCAAGCTTGTGGACGTGTGCTGATAGGCATGACAATGGTGTTCCGTAGGAGTGCAAGTGATGCAACCGCGCAGCGCACACAAGTAAAAAGGCACGTAGGTAGGGAGGAGCAGCTGTGAGGCAACGTAACACACAGTGAGGCCGCTCATTTGCCACATGCTAGGCATGTCATACATGATTCCCAAAGTCGCAGACATCCCACCCCCAACAAGCCTCTACACATTTCATGAATGCAAGCAGATGACAAACTGAGTGTAGGGATGAAAGCTCCTTTGTCTGGACTATCAGGCGGGCGCACATCTGCAGCTCCGACCTGGGAATTGCATGTGCCCGGCACCCCCTGACAGATACGATAGCATTTGATGACGACTCCCACACTACGCACAGCCCGACGTGAGACCAACGTGTACACATCCCACACACAGAAGTCCTTGCTCGAAGTTATCGTGCATGGAATGGCCTTCACACTTACTCCCACACCATCCCAGGCCTACAACCGTTGCACACAAACACTGCTCATTGATCCGAGCTGTGGCATTTCATCCACAGAACTGGCGCAGGTCACAACAGTGCCGCTTCAACCAGAGCCACTAACGCAATGGCAGAACATCCCGGACACATGCACAACCCCTGTCACTTGGAACTGTACCGTGCACGTATGCTGCATTTACTGGGGATACTGCCCTTGGTAGTGCTGCAGATCAGTTACCGGCTGAGCTTCCGCCTTGCCAACGTCACCTGCGTTCAGCCTGTGTTGCATTGTCGCTCGTGCATATTCGAGTGGTCCATGGATGTCTGCCTATCCAACAGGACGGTAGCCGAACTGGATTTCGACATGTGTGTGCACCCCCTGTTGGCCCACGACCATGAGTGTCACCGTGACACCCATCTATGGGATGCCTGGATACTTGGCATACATGCTGGCAGCTGGACCTGGGAGATTGCAGAACTCCTCGTGTGCAATGACCACATTGAACCGCTCCCCTATTGGGCTGTAGTGCTAATTGGTGAGAGGGGGTGGACGCAGCACATCTGTCCGGACCTGGTAATGGATTTACTCACCATCCTGTTTGATGAAGTCGACAACGACCTCATGTTGGAAATGCTTGCCTACGGAGCTGCACTCACTTTCATGGACGTGTAACTACGTACCTGCAGCCACAACAGTTTGGAACCCATTGCACATGTCCCGACACCTTATTGCATCTTGGAGTTCTGGTCACATCTCCCACGACGACAGTGAACATGGCTTCATTCGCCTGGACTCCGAATACATGAGTGGTCAACAACGCAGGTGAACACACACCTGTGAATGGTGCGGCACTCCCACGGAGTGGACAGCGGCGCTTGGCAACGTTCCATGTTCTGACATACTGCTGCATTGGTCTGCATGTTGTGGCACTTATCTTGCCTGTACTGACACGCATATGCTAATTAAGTCTACGCACCTTCACTTGTATTCAACTGTGTTGAGTGTTGATTTGTTTGACAATGTGTGTCTCACTGCCTATCTGGGTCACAGACATACATGCATTTCTACACCATCATGGATGCGGGATTGTACTAGTACATTATCATCTCACAGTTTCCTGCTTTGCCACATGCGAATGGCCATTTTCCACACACAAGCGGCAGCAGTTGTGTCCTCTGTTCTGTTGTGCTGGTGTTGCTGTTTGTTCAACATTGTTGTAACTGTTGAGGTGCTCTGGAGCTCATGTGTGTGTGCTGCATTGTAGGTGAGTTGCCCCTTCAGCTCTGATTTGGCTGGCCTTTATCCCTTTCAGGCGGTGTGGCTTTCACTTCTGTGCTTATACAGTGCTGTGATATTGCAGACTTGGGTACATTGTGCTCTTGGTTGGAGTTGTGACTCTTGGCCATGGTTTGCCCGCAGATGTGCTGTACTTAATTGTGCATGTGTGCCATTGTGCCCATCTCCCCCCGTCCTCCCAGTCCCTGGTCGTTACTCACCCTGTTGCCGCTGTGTCGGGTCATGTTGAGCAGTGTCCGGTCCCCCAACTACTGCCACCGTCTCCCCACTGATGACTGTCGACACCATTTCCTCCATCTCGTCCAGCTCCTCCTGTGGCGCTGGACTCCCACCTCCAGTCTGCATTGCTGCCTTCTGGTTGTTGGCGAGTTTCAGCTTGGTCTTGCGCTTCACATCATTCCAGCGCCTCTTGAGCTCTCCCATTGTCCTCCTCAGCACTCCGACTGCATTCACCTTGTCCACAATGGACTGCCATATTGCATTTTTTGTTGCCAATGACACAGTGGAGGTGACGAACTGTTGTTGATGGTGTTCTATCGCCTCCGTTTCCAGGATCCGGTTTTCCTGTGGACTGAACCGCGTCCTCCTCTTCTTCCTGTCCTTGCCCTTCCCTGCCCCGGGGTCCCAGGCTGGTCCTCCGGGGAGCTTGTGGGTTTCTGGTTGTCCACTGTACTTGCTCCGGCTGCCTCCATTGTGCTTCGCTGTTGTTTTGTTTTTGTTTGTGTTTTTGTTTTCTGCTTTTGTAGTGATTTTCCCCGCCTGACGTGTGTGAATTGTAGGCCTGGCGCTGCTTCTCGCTGATTGTCTTATCGCGGTTGGGCCAATCGCAACTTTTTTCGCGTTCGGGTTTGGATTTTTATCGCCGTCCCGGTACTGTTATCGCGAACATTTGCCGCGTTATCCGGAAACTATCGCATGTTACCGCCGTGTTGAAAATACGACGTTAACTCAGAGTTATTTTCCCGCGATAGACGGCGATATGACAAATTGTGTTAACCTATTTTGGCAATGTTTATCGCACGTTCTTGTGAATATCCCCCTATGTGTTTAAAAAAGAAAACTTTTTTAAAAACTAGGCAGTGGTCTATTGGACCACAGCCTACTCTTAAAAATGTATTTTCAACATTTGCAAAGAATAACTTCTTCCTGTTGTGAATTCGTTACCATCTCTTTTGAGGATTTGTCAAAATATTAATGTTCTGTGACTGGATTTCATTTGAAAAACATTAATGCATACCTTAAAGAAGGAATCAATATTTGCCTTAAACCTGCCCCTTACAAATACCAGATCTATCTGGCTTCCTAAACCGATTTAATGATTTAGAAAACCTTTTCTGAATCGTTAAATGGGCTTAGTACACTTGAAAAAGGATTTAGCCTGCGCAAACCCCCTGATTTACTGAATCAGAGGGTTTGCAAACGCTAAAGCCCTTAGTACACGAGGCCTTAGATTTTAGCACTAATGGTGTGTAGAGCACATTGCCAGAAAGAGCACTGACAGTAGCCCATGTGACAAAATCTAGAGTGTGTATCCCAATTCTTAATAATATTTTTTAGGGAATGGAACATTATTTTTGGTGTAATGGTATGTAATAGCATAAAGACAAGTATGACAAAAGAGTCTAACAGTATTAACAGTATTTTCAACTACCCTACCCTATCTGATTCACTGTATTCTGTACTGCGCAATACAGGACAAATTGTTGGACATTCTGGAAAAATTAAAGGGAAGAAAACATAAAATCATGCCATAGTTCCACCGAAATATTCAGTAGACATAGTGTGGTCAACCAACTAGTGCCATTAAAAGACAAGATAGAAAATTCAAAGCAAATTAAGTAATATAAATCTATCTCAGATAAGAACCGTAACAAATGTTGCAAAAAAGTATGAGTCATAGTCAGATCAGAAAGAAATTAGTTCCATATTGCTTCAACAATGTGTTGAGGGTCTAGCATCTGGCAGATTATGCAGTGATGCACTACTATTGTTAACATATGTTGTAGCCAAAAAGGGGATTGCCCCCAATGGCGTAAAATACACATTTTAGCTACTGCAGTAGCTGTATCTATCCATCACTTTGGGTGATGAGTCAAACTAAATATTTCAGAGGTATCAGGTAGCAAACCAAGTTCCAGAGTAAAATCTAAAGTTAATGTACTGTTGGCATTCACCTCCTGCCAGAAAGTACTCAGGGCAGGACAAGACTAAAGCAGATGAAGCATATCTTCTCCTGATTCCCCACAACACTAGCAGTCCGAGTATGCAGTTATGTTAGTTAACCTCAATTTCTGATATGACTAGTGCCATCCGTGTAATATTTTAAAGAAGCTACAATTTAGTCTAATTTCCCACAATCCACGGTCGTATATGGCTAGAAGTGAAGACTAGTCATTATTGTAGTATTCAATGGCTATTATCAGAGTATTCAATAGCTAGAAATTATTGTCACCTGTCTTTTAGTGTACCTTGCAGGGGTTTGAATGGATTTCCTCTAGTACTGTGGCAATCCAAAAATAATTCCTTTAAAGGCACTGCAACATTTCAAATATAGATGAAACAGAAAGGCAGGATGTGGTATTGATAATAAAATTGGTTTCAAACGGAGACAGAGTTTTAGTTCTAGATATTTCCATACTTGTGTTTTATCAATCTGAAATTCCATTTGCAGTGATTAAAAAAATCTACTGGTATCACCATCCATTAGTTGATCAAAGTGATTTATTCCCTTGTCAAACCACACTTTTCAAACTTATGCTGGACCTCCACCTGCTCACCACCTGGGACCAGCTCATCACACAAGACACCACAGCCATCATAAAATGTCCACTCAGGAGCACCCACGGAGCCCTGTCCCTACCACATCTTCAACCTTGGGAGCAAGATGATCAGCAATGAGCTCACCGCCATCTTCAACACTTCATCATCACTGCCACCTTCCCCACAGAATGGAAACATGCAGAAGTCAAACCCCTTCTCAAGAAACCACCTGCCGACCCCATCAAACTCAAGAACTACCATCCCATCTCTCTGTTTCCTTTTTCAGTCAAAGTCCTCAAAAAGACCATAAACGGCCAACTCTTGGAACACCTGGAGAACAACAATCTTTTGAACACCTCTCAATCCGGATTCCGCACCAACCCCAGTGGAGAAACCGCCCTGATCACTGCCACTGATGAAATCAGAGCCCTCCTTGATCAGGGAGAAACAGCGGCCCTGACCCTCCTCGACCTCTCTGCAGCATTGACACAGTATCCTACCACACCCTTTTCAAGAGGTTTTACCACATTGGAATCCATGGCAAGTTCATCAAATGGATCACCTCCTTCCTCTCCGGAATAACCCAGAGAATCCGCCTACAACCTCTCACCTCGGAACCCAAGAACATCATCTGCGGCATCCCTCAAGGCTTGTCCATCAGCCCTATACTGTTCAACACCTAGATGACCCCATTGTTCAACATCGTCAAAACGAATCACTGACAGAATATCGAAGGTCTGAATATCGACCTACAAAAATATCGCAGCAAGAATATCGAAGTCAAGAATATCGACATCCTATCTACATTATGGTAAGTACAAAAATATCGGGAAAAAAATATCTTTGTCAAAAATATCGTTGTTAAAAATATCGGGGTTTTCTTAGTTAAAAAAAGTAATGTAAAATAAAGTAAATAATACATATAATTAAAGTAAACATAGTTAAAATATTTTAAAATGTTTAAGAATTATAAATTAAATATATATAATTTATAAATACATTTAATATATACATATAATATATAATATATACACTTATTAATATGTTTTAATAATTATTTTAATAACTTATAAATTAAGAAAATATTAGAAATTATAAATACATCTATACACATAAAACAATAACATAAATAAAAATTAAATAAATAAATGTAACACATTAAAAAAATTAAAATTATTTTTAAAATTAATTATATACTACATTAGCTAAAATAATACAAAAAATATTAAATAGTGGAGGCAATAAAATTACTATTCCAACTCCAAACAATGCAACAGTAGGGTAAATGTTGGATAGCGTAGGTGTAAAAATTACTATTCCCACTCCAGTGAGTGCAACAGTAGGGAAAGTGTGGGATAGCGCAGGGGAAAAATTTACTATTCCCACTCCAGTGAGTGCAACAGTAGGGAAAGTGTGGGATAGCATAGGGGTAAAAATTACTATTCCCACTCCAAAGAGTGCAACAGTAGGGAAAGTGTTGGATAGCGTAGGGGTAAAAATTACTATTCCCACTCCAAAGAGTGCAACAGTAGGGAAAGTGTTGGATAGCGTAGGGGTAAAATTTACTATTCCCACTCCAGAGAGTGCAACAGTAGGGAAAGTGTTGGATAGCGTAGGGGTAAAAATTACTATTCCCACTCCAGTAAGTGCAACAGTAGGGAAAGTAATGGATAGCGGAGGGGTAAAAATTACTATTCCCACTCCAGTGAGTGCAACAGTAGGGAAAGTGTTGGATAGCGCAGGGGTAAAAATTACTATTCCAACTCCAGTGAGTGCAACAGTAGGGAAAGTGTGGGATAGCGCAGGGGTAAAATTTACTATTCCCACTCCAGTGAGTGCAACAGTAGGGAAAGTGTGGGATAGCGTAGGGGTAAAAATTACTATTCCCACTCCAAAGAGTGCAACAGTAGGGAAAGTGTTGGATAGCGTAGGGGTAAAAATTACTATTCCCACTCCAAAGAGTGCAACAGTAGGGAAAGTGTTGAATAGCGGAGGGGTAAAAATGACAATTCCCACTCCAGTGAGTGCAACAGTAGGGAAAGTGTTGGATAGCGTAGGGGTGAAAATTACTATTCCCACTCCAGTGAGTGCAACAGTAGGGAAAGTATTGGATAGCGGAGGGGTAAAAATAACTATTCCCACTCCAGTGAGTGCAACAGTAGGGAAAGTGTTGGATAGCGTAGGGGTTAAAATTAAGGTACTTATAATTAAATTAATTTTTATAAATAAATAATGATTTAATTATTAAATAACAATAAATTAATTACCAATACCAATAAATAATTAATAAAAAATAATTACCAATTAATAATTAATTAACAATAAATTAATGATAAATACCAATAAATAATCATTATTAAAAATGAATTACCAAATAAAAATTAATTAACAATAAATTATTTTCCAATACCAAAAAATAATAATTATTAAAAAGTAATTACCAATTAATAATTAACAGAAAATTAATGATAAATACCAATAAATAATAATTAATAAAAATTAATGACCAATTAATAATTATTAAACAATAAATTAATTTACAATCCAAACAATAATATTGATTTAAAATTACTTACCAAATAATAATTTATTAACAATAATTTAATTATCAATACCCAAAAATAAAATTAATAATTAATTAATTAGAATTAAATTACTTCCCACCCTATTTCCCTATAAACTCACAACCCGCTCCAATAATAAATTAATACACTTAGGGGCGATTCGATTCAGGCCGGAAATCTCTCCGACCGAGCCGGACCCGGAGAGATTTCCGACCGAATCGGACCCTAGCAGTCCGACCGAACGAGTACGATGCGTTCGTATGCTATCGGACTCGATTCGGTCGGACTCCCATTGAAGTCAATGGGAGCCGGTTGTACAACGCGTACGCGGGCTCCCATTGACTCCATGGGTGCGAGGCGAAGAAGGGCACCCCCTACAGCGGATACGCGTCGAAGCGGGTCGCGCCGTACATGCACAGGTAGGGGGGACCCATGGGTCCCCCCTGTGTTCGAATCGCGCGGCTACGCATACAGGGGGGTCCGACACGGACCCCCAAAGTCCGGCTCCGACTGCTCTTTCGAGCCGGACGGCGCGAGTCGGTCGTAATGCTCGAGGCGCGCATCGTACTTACCCGGCCGGGGAACATCTCCATTGCGTGGTGCGAGTCGTGTCCATGCGAGTGGGTCGGAGCGGTTGGGTCCCGCGAACGAGTCGGTCGGCGATTTCGCGTACGCTCGCATCGTACTCGCTCGCCCGGACGCACGTCCGACTCGGTCGGGAAACAGGGCTCCGAATCGGATCCGGCAATGCCGACTCCGATTCGGAGCCCTACCGGCCGAGATCGGAATCGGCCCATATATATAATTATCAATTAATCAATTAATAAGAATTAATTACCAATTAATACAAATTAATTACCAATTAATAATTAATTAACAATAAATTAATTAACAATACCAATAAATAAAAATAAATATTTACTTAATTACAATTAAAATACTTCCCACCCTATTCCCCTATAAACCCAGAACCCGCTACTGAACTAAAACGCAAAATTTTATTAAAATTAATTAATAATTCCTAAAAATTATTAATGAATTTACTATAATTAAATTACTTCCCACCCTATTCCCCTATAAACCCATAAACCCGCTACAGTACTAAAACGCATAATTTACTTAAAAAAAGATTACTAACTTATAAAAATGTTATACATATATTTAAAAACCAGTACAATACTTGACAAAAAATATACAACACATACATATAAAATACATAATAAAATACATAACACTAATATAAATATCGATATTAGTAACATCGATTTTTTGCTATTGATATTACTAACTTCGATATTAACAAAAACGATATTACTTACCTTCAGGTCGATATTCTGGTCATCGATATTCTTGATTTCGATATTCTGTCCCTACGATATTTGAAACTCGATATTACTGTAGGTCGATATTCTAAACTCGATATTTAGACTGTGCGCCGTCAAAACACATGAACTAAACAGCATATTCTACGTCGACGACACCCAGCTTCTCCTCTCGCTATCAGAAGACACCTCCACCATGCTGACCAACTTCCGCAGGTGCAGACAACACAGACAAAACAGAAGTACTGATCTTCAGGAATAACACCTACCCCTGGAATGACTCCTGGTGGCCTTCTGAACTAGGACCCTCACCCACTCCAACAGACTATGCCCGCAATCTAGGCATCATTCTGGACAGCAAGCTCACTGTAAAAATCCAGATCAAGGCAGTTTCCTCCACCTGCTTCCTCAATCTCTGCATGCTCCGTAATATCTTCAAGTGTCTCCCCGTCAACATCAGATGAACCATCACTCAAGCCCTAGTCACCAGCCAGCTGGACTACAGCAACACCGTTTACGTAGGAATCACCTCGTAACTCCTGTGGAGACTGCAGAACATACCGAATTAGTGGCCAGACTCATCCTAAACTTCCTAAAGCAGACCCTCATCGCTCCCCACCTCAAGAAGCCCCACTGGCTCCCCATTCTGAAGAGATGTCCATTCAAGATGCTGATCCACACCTACAAACCTCTACACAACCAAGGACCAGCAAACATCAACCACCGCCTGAACTTTCACCTACCCTCCAGAAACCTGCACTCCACCTCCCTCTCCCTTGCTCATGCCCCCCACAGCATCCGAAGCAACAGTGGAGGACACTCTTTCTCCTACCTCACTGCAAAATCCTGAGCGACCTCCCACTTCACCTCTGGACCACATCCTCTTTGCCGGAATTCAGGAAAGGACTTAAGACCTGGCTGTTCAACGTAACCATCCCTACGAGCAGGGTTCTCAGTGCCTGGATAACCTCACAGGTGGTTAGCCGCAATTTGTGAGCCCTGTTTGATTGATTGATTGATTGATAAGAAATGCAGCATTGTTCCAATTTGGTGCTTGTCTATGAAGGAGGCTTATAATTCAGGAATGTTTATGCACATTAGGCCATACAAGTTCGGTTTCTTTAAGCCAGAAGTTCTGAGAATCCAAAGATAAAGATGTTGCAGAGTATAACATCCTCGATGTTCCCGCTCAAATGCCTTTGTAGACTTAACTAATGCAGAGTCTCAGGCTTCAAAGAAAATAAATATGCAATGGCTGCCAACTGATGAGCTTTATTGTGAAAGTCCATATGGGAGAGACTGAGGCCTCCAGAGTTTTGTCATTTTATGGCATGGCTGTTGTGATCCCCAAACATAGGGGCCGATTCCGATTCTGGCCGGAAATCTCACCGACCGAGTCGGATTCGGAGAGATTTCCGACCGAACCGGACTCTGGCAGTCCGACCAAACGAGTACGATGTGGACGCATGCTATCGGACTCGATTCGGTCGAACTCCCATTGATGTCAATGGGAGCCGGTCGTACGACGCGTACACGGGCTCCCATTGACTCAATGGGTGCGTCGCGAACAAGGGCGCCCCCTACAGCGGGTACGCATCGGTGCGACTCGTGCCGTACATGCATGTGTAGGGGGGACCCATGGGTCCCCCCTGTGTGCGACTCGCGCGACTACGCATACAGGGGGTTCCGACACGGACCCCCGAAGTCCGGCTCCGACTGCTCTTTCGAGCCGGACGGCGCGAGTCGGTCGGACTGATCGAGGCGCGCATCGTACTTGTCCGGTCGGGGAACGTCTCCATTGCGTGGTGCGAGTCGAGTCAGTACGAGTCCGTCGGAGCGGTTCGGAGCCGGGAACGAGTCGGTCGGGGATTTCGCGTACGCTCGCATCGTACTTGCTCGCGCGGACGGGTGTTCGAATCGGTCAGAAACAGGGCGTCCGAATCGGATCCGGTAAAGCCGAATCCGATTTGGTGCCCTACCGGCCGAGATCGGAATCGGCCCCATAGTCCTTAATACATTTATTATTATGAGTACACCTGATCACTATCCTGACAGCGGAGTCCGAGCATTCTGTCCGACGCCCGGTGGAGCTGCTCTGTTCAGCTATTGAGGAGATCGGCCTTGGTTCATCCCCTTGACCGTCACCTACCCAGCCGGACTTTGGGCACAGTTTCTCCCCGTCTCCCTGCCTCGCCCATGAGACATGTCTCGCCAATGAAGGCTCTAACTTTTGGGCCCCCTTGAGACACGTTCCTTCCATTGCCAGTATACCTGAACCTATCTGCTCCCCTGTCTTTTCTCCCCTCCCTTTTTGTTCCCTCCTCCCTCTATTGAGGTCTTGACCTCCTATGTTTGATTCTTGTTATTCCCGACTGCGGATACGTGACCAACATGGCTGATGCCCGGTGGAGCTGCTAGACAGCTATAGAGGAGATTGGCTCTGGTCTTCCCCTCGGCCGTCACCTACCCAGCCGGACACTAGGCATAGTTCTCCTCGTCTCCCCACTCTGTCTCCTTCCGCCCCCTCCCTCCTACGAACTACTATAACATTGTTCTTTTTCGTAATGTTTTTATTATGCTCTTGTAACGGATGTAATTTGTAACTTGTAACGTAACGATCCTCATGTAAAGCGCTCTGATACCTCCGGGTCTAGCCAGCGCTATATAAAACTCAAATAAATAAATAAAAATTCATCAACATGCCGAATTACAGATTTTGGAAAAGACAGTAGAAGAATATTGAAATGTTACTATCTATTGGTGCCTCCTCTAGTTGTATGGTTTATATTCTACCCCAGAAGGAGAGTTGAAGTTCAGATCAATTTAAAAAGACATTGGGGGTGTTGTCAATCAAATACATAACATTTTTAAGAATGATGGCTTTTAAATTATTCCCAGATATTTGATCTTTTTTGACGACCATCAAAGGAGGTGCTCCTCTATTGAGGAAGCCACTGCATATCAGTTCGAATGAAATGCTTCGCTTTTTGTCCAGTTAATTTTGAAGCCGGAAAACCTGCCAAATCTAGATATCAGGTCTGTAACACTTGAAATGGATGTTTCAGGTTTGGATATTAACAGCAGGGCATCATTAGTATAGAGAAGTAATTTATGATCACCTACTGCAGATTGGACTCCTAGAATATCTTCAGATTGTCATATTTTAGCTACTAGTGGGTCTAAGGCCAATAAGAACAAAGGAGGCTATAAAGGGCATCCTTGACAAGTACCTCTATGAATTGGGAAAGACTCAGATCAAAATCCATTGGCAGTAACAGTTCCTGTGGGTCTCTGATAAAGTATAGAATTGTTTGCATCAATTTATCTTTAAAGCCTTAGCAATGCAGGGTGCAGAATAAAAATGGCCGCTCTACTCTGTCAAAGGCTTCTCTGCTTCCAAGTCTACTTGGTTACTGTGGACAAGCAGGGGCATAAGCTTCTTCAATATTGTGCTGATATTTTTGCAAGAATTTTGACATCCATGCCAATTAGGGAAATAGGTCTATAGCTATTATATTTGCAAGTATCTTTGTCCAGTTTTAGAAACAAAGAAATAGTGGCCTTATTGGATTCTTGTTTGAGACTTGCATTGTCTTCTGTTTCTTTGAACACTTTGCATAGCCAGAGGGCTATGATCTTGTAGAGCTGAGTAGGAAAGCCATCTTCTCTCAGAGGTTTGCTTACTGGCATGTTTTTTTTAACATCGTTTTCATACTTTCCTCTTCAGTCTAAATCATGAGCAGCTTCATCTGTGAATCCAGAAAGATGCAGGGATCCATAAATGCTTCTTCTTTCTTTATGTCCCCTTCATCAAATTCTGCAGTGCATCACTGCTTGTAGAAGGTGGCAAACTCTGTACTTGTTTCACTGGGTTAGTGAGTAGTGACTCCATCAAGCAGGTAGTAAACACATTGGATCAAGCTAACACCTGTTGCACCAATAACAATGCTTGTAGTCTGCCAGCTATTTCACTCTGCTCATATTGCTTAAATGTAATCCTTCATAATGCCCATTCGGCCTTTGAGGTAAAAAGTGAATTGAGTTCAAATTTGGCCTTCATTAACAACTGTAAAGTTTCAGGGGTGTTCGAAAGCCTATGTTTAATTGTCATCTCTTATTATCTCTCTACTAACAGACGCTGGCTATGAGCAACCTTCTGAAACTCAATTCTAGCTTCAGTGCTGCGTGCAGATGATAGAGATGTATGCTGTCGGTCTCTGGGATGTAGCAAATGCTAAGGATCTAGTGAAGCGAGATCCTAAATCAAGTCATTCAGGATCCTTCTATTCAGAGCACCGCCCTTTTCCAGGGGCCTGATATATCAATAAATGAATCTTGCATGAAATTCCAGTCACCCACTATTATCATCTTGGTCTGTGTGTGCCCAATCAATAGCCTACTCAGATTAGAAACAAAAACTGTTTTGCTAACATTAGGGGCATAAATAGCGGCAAGTTTTATGTTTGAAGAATAGATTTTTAATTTGTTGAATACAGATTTGACTATGACTTGCAGATTTGTACTGGTATGGATTTATGTACTAGGATAACTATCTCCTTTTTATGTTCTGCTCTGGTTGCGTTTAATACGTATCTAACCCAGTCTCTCTGTAATTTGAAAGATTCTGCTTGAAAAAGGTGAGTTTCTTGGAGGAGAGTGATATGCAGTTTTTTCATCACCAAGTAAGCAAGAATCTTTTTCCATTAAATGAAATTATTCAGTCCATTGACATTCAGTGAGAGGATGGTAAGGTCTCTTATTGTTTGTACACCACAGGAGCTTACCGCTAGGATCAATAGTTGGTTACAATATTGTTATGTGAGGCTTAGATTGAAAAAAAAAATCCTGGTGAAAATTTGGAATGTGTTATGATTCCGAATGGATTAGAAAAATAACAGAGTAGCAGAATGTATGTGCACCAGTAAGGTTGGGGTATTTACAACAAGGCATAAAAATAGAAAAGTTGTAACTTCGAATGACCTGCTACCCCGAAGTTGAGCTGTGCCCAGTTGAAGCATTCTAGTATTATCTTCAGGAGCAATCCCAATATGATAGTGCATCAAGTGAATGGAGGAGAGTTTATAGGAAAAGAACAATAGTTCACATGGCAGTGGTTTTGTAAAACAGGTCAACTAATTTCTGGCTGGTGTCCTTTAGTGGGGATTTGAACTTGTCCATTTTGTGGAGGTCGTGCCTGTGTGTCTTCTTGCAGGGACATTGCGAGCCTGATTACGATGTCGGTCAGAGTTGCCTCTGACCGACATCTCTCCGGAATTGGGACCGACTGACCTCCGGTCGGTGGTCCCGACCGCATTATTACAATGAGACTGCACATGGTGCAGTCACACACTCCCATTTCCTTACGGGAGCTTGTGATGCAGTCGGACACCGGCAGCAGCACAAGCTCCCATAGAGAAATGGGAGCTTGTGAAAATCCCTACACCGTGTGGCAGGCACCTTAAGGTGCCTGCCACATGGTGCGGGGATTGGCATGGGGGCACCATAGGTGCCCCCCAGGTCCACAACATAGGCAGCGGAGGCAAGGGGGCTCTGCTAGGGGCTCCAAAGTCACTTTCCGACAACCTTTCCATGTCGGAAGGGCCAGCATGGAAAGACTGTGTGAAACCGACATCGTAATCCCGGCTGCAGAAACACCGTCGTAAAGGGATTACGTTGCGGTTCCGACTAGCCGACGGGAGCCAGCTGGAATGACCAGCCGGTTTAACTTCCGACCGCTAACATTGTAATTAGGTGGTCGGAAGTCAAACCAGGGATGTCGGTCGGAGACTTTCCGCCGACATCGTAATAGGGCCCTATATTTTTTAGTGGGCTACAAGTTGCAATCTTGGATATTCTGCTTGTCTAGCTTCTGTCCTTGTGAATTCTTGCTATAGATCATAAAAAAGGACTCGAAGAGAAATACATTCAAACAAATAAACTTTTGGTGTGAAACTGGTAAACGATTTCATCTCATATCAGTGTGTCACTCCATCAATTGTACATTTTATGACACTTGCTTGCCATTATGGCAGCTGACTCAGGTGGGCACCAATATGGGAAGCTTCCACGTCCCCAACCACATCGATGTCATGATCCTAATAATTTTATCCTTTAATAGTGTTCTGTCAGACCCTGAAGTTCTCCTTTCATACTATCCTGCACTACTCATTTGACTATGCATAGTCCTTGGATAGAGCTTGTTATAAGATTGGTGCTACAACTTGCTTAGGGGAGTTTAGCCATCTCTTTCGCTTGTTTGCCAGAGTGCAAACTGTAGAAATGAGACAGGAAACAAAATTGCAAAACATTTCATAAAAGAGGATGGAGGGAGTCGGAGTTTAGTTCAGTAATGGGTGTAGAAACTAAGGAGCATCCTTTCCAGATTAACTAAAAACCAAGGCAGTTAAGCACTAGGTCAAGCAGGAAAAGTGAAAGGAAAACCAAGAGAAGTACTCAACCCCATCTCTTGGTTCCCATTTAGGCCTGGAAGATGTGTAGTGGAAATAATTTTGATATGCGTTGGAGCCTCGGTTACTTCTGGTACTGCACATATATTGGAAATCTAAATATCATGGCAAACACCCGCAATATTCCACTGGTAAATATTGGCAGGTAAAGCCTGCTGAAATTTAGAGGGGGGGGGCGGGGGGAGTGCAGGAGTAGATTCTAATACGTGCAGAATTTGGTTCAGATCAATTCCCAATTTCTCTGGGGAATACTCGGAATAGAAGGTATTTACAGCACCCATTAAGTCCCAGGGTTATGCCCTCAAGCCTGCTGAAATTTACTATCACAAAAATGGCAATTCCGATGCATGTGCTACTTGGTGCAGAAGACCCACCTCTGCGTTTAATTGCCCGTTTTTCAGTCGAATGCTCGGAATAGAAGATATTTACTGCAATTGGTAAATGTCTCACTAAGGGGAATGATATTTACTGATTGATTGAGTGCCTTCGCACTTCAGGAAGCACCTGAAAACCTGGCTCTATCAACCTACCAGGTAATCAGACCCCTCTACCGTCCTTTCTTCCTGCCTAACTAGCGCCTAGATACCTTCGGGTCAGTGTAGCGCTTTATAAACTCCTCATTTCATTTCATTTCATAACCCAGTATGGGAAGTCAGTCAATCTCAATAGGCAGGGTTTCGAATTTCTGTTCTCCTAGAGACTTCTACTCCCTAAAGTTCTCCCTATCTGCTCTAGAAAGAGTGGGGCAGATTTACAAGCCCCTTGCGCCACCCATAGGTCACTTTTCCCATGTTAAAAATGATGCAAAAGTGGCGCAAGGGGCTTGTAAATAAGCCCCAGTATGTCTAACTCTGGGTCGAAGGTAATCTTTTCGGTAATGGTGATCTGATCACTAACAGCCTGTTTTGGGGTACAGATTCCTGTTCCAGGCCATTAGCTATGAATTTGCTACTGTTTGCTAGTTAACGCCTTCGCTGCGATCGGAATTCCGCCCAGGTGCTGGACATTCCGATCGCGGGTGTGGTCGTGACGAGCTCAGCTCGTCATGCGCACAGCCCGACCGCGCAGCATGACGAGCTGAGCTTGTCATGAGCAGGGAAGGGGTTAAAAACTAACCGCGTGTAAAAAGGGCGTCCTTACACTATTTTCAATGCGGCCCATTAAATATCACCTGCTTCTATAGACAATGTGATTATGTGTGTGTGAATGTATTGTTTCCAGTTCTTTGCTTCTGTTATTTCTCGTAATTACAGAACACTTCGTGGATTTCAACCGCAAACCACCGGCTCAGTCATTTCATGGGACGATTTCCTGGTTATTGGATCTTGCAAAACCTCCTCCAAGAACACTTTTCCTGGAATGATTTCAGAGGTATGAATTGTGCCTTTATTGCAAAATAAATACAATGTTATAAAAAAAAACTGTTAACCACGTGGCATTCTATGTTCTACATAGCATTGCTTTCTTGTCATATCTTTTTATTAGCACGTTAAAGAAGGGCTCTATCGGATTCACATATGAATTGTTTGCTCTCTTGTACCACAACTCGTAACTTCTCTTCATTATTCCATATTCCCTGCTATGCTTGTAAATTTATATGGCGCGGCTTATCACTGTGAGGGTATCCAGGTGCTGTCCATGGGCACGGGGAGATTAATGGGCTTATTTATGAGCCCTTTGTACCGCCGTTGTGTCGCTTTTTGTGACGCTGCGGTGGCGTAAAAAATGCACCATTTTGCACCATATTTCCAAAGTGACGCATCTAAGCAGATGCATAACTTTGTAAACCCCTGCGCTATATTATACCTGCGTCAGGTGTAATGTATGCAGGGTAGGCGTTCCCCCGTAAATAAGGGCTGTAGAAGTGGCGCAGTGAAATATATGAGATTTCATCTATGCCAATTCTAGGACGCCACTGAGTCAAAATATTACTCCTGCCTCACAGCAGGCGTAAGACTGACACAGGTGCCTTTACAATGGGACTTGCCCATGTGTAATGACCCATTGCTGGTGTAGCGTCATTTTTGCAACACACTCCAGCAATGCGTCATTACTGCCCCTACAGATATGTCCGAAATACTGATGTATCTGAAAATCCTTGCGACATGGAGCGCCATACAGTAAATACGGTGCATCCAAACTAGTAAGGAGGGCGCACTGAAAAGTGTTGAATCGCGGTTTTCACGCAGCAATGCAACACTTTTCATAAATGAGGCCCTAAGTGATTTGCCCAGAGTCGTAGGATGTTGCACCAGGCCCGGACCCGCATCCCCAGCTCCCAAGTCGGAAGCTCTGCCTGCTGCGCCACATCCTCTCCTATGCCGCCTTGTGGTATGTATGTATGTAATGGTATTTGTATTGTGTGAACCTAGCCGGATAGCAATGGAGCAAATCCACAACACCCTCTTGCCCGACATTAGAGGAGTCGAGGGTCAGAGGGTGATGAGGAGAAAAGAGGAAGACCCAAAAGAAAAATCGAACCCTAAGAACTCCTTCTGCTTACTTCCATGGTGTACGCTCACTACCCATGAACTCAGTCTTATAAGTCCTATAAGATAACCTTAGTTATTATCGCTCAAAATACAGTCTAGATTAAACACTGCACTGCACATGTTTGAGAACCTCTTTCAGGGGCATATTTACAAAGGGATAGCGCCACCAGAATGTCACTTTTAACGACGTTCTGGTGGCGATATACCCTTCTCCATATTTACAAAGCGGCATTAAGCCACTTATTGTGGCTTAACGCAGCCTTGTAAATAAGGGCCCTTTACACGCATTACTTAGCAGGAAAGGGGCTTGCAATGGGTGTTGCTGTGGATGTTTCACCGCAACACCCATTGCTTTTGACACTGCCCCAGATTTAGAAGGAGGTGTAAATCTGAGGCAGCGCCAAAAACTAACGCCATGCAAGAGCAGGCGAGGTCAAAACGAGGAGAAATACGTATTATTTCTCCTCACTTTTGCTTTTCTATGTGTGCTACATTCTGCAGCACACATAAAAAGAGCTAAATGCCTTTAATGATTGTTTATGTGAAGGAAGGTGCCCCTTCCTGCACATAAACAATCATTAAATAATGGCGATTTGCTACTTTTATGAGTGCTGCAATAAGTAACAAATCGCCATTAGTGATTGTTTATGTGCAGGAAGGGATACCTTCCTGCACATAAACAGTCATCCCTGAAACGCAGGCTGTCTTGCACTATAGTGCAAGGGCGCTTGCGTTGGCACTAGGCAGCTATATTTAGCGGCAGCGCTAGGGAAAACACAGAAGTGCACCGTATTCTAATAAATATGGTGCATTCCTGTGTTTTGAAAATGTCTGAGCATGGCGCTGCCAAATTTGGCGCAGCTCCACACTCCGACATTGTCTCGTAAATATGCCCCAGAGTTTACAGTCTGTAAGCAGATTAGAAGCACAACTTCAGAGAGAACAGCAGAAGAAAGAGAAGGGTACAGTGTACATAAGAGTGATGTCAGCATTTCTTCACAGGTTGGCCTATGGTTTTTGTTCAAGGATACTATTGTAGCTGACCTGGATTTAATCTGTTTCCCCTGACTAGTATGACCTGAAAGGTTCATCCAAACTACAGCACTTTTACCTTCTTTTAATGTCTACTGCAGCACTTCTGCTGCCGTACTCTAGTTTATAGCATGGAGAGGAATTCAGGACATGTGTCTCTTAACCTAAAGAAGATGATTGGCTGCCACTCTATATAAACACTAGGGTGGTGCTGGAGCCAAAATATGAACTTTATACATGCAAGATATAAAGTTCCCATGACCAGTTAAGTGCAGATATATCTTTGGCACCATTCCACAGTGCATTGGCATTTATAGAAAGAATACGGCTATACCAACCCTCCCACTGTACTTTCTGCTTTGGACAGGAAGTGAGTCCGGTCACTTACCAGTATTCTTTATTAATCTGAGTGCCAATCTTGCCTGTCCCAGTCCTTGCAACATACAGTTTTTACCTGCCACACAAAATGTGTTCACAATCCTGACTTAATTTACAAAAACACAGTTTAAATCAAAAGTACCTCTTGGTGGTAACCTGGAAGTCCCAATTGCATATACAGCCCCCATATAGGTGAAACTTACAACATCACGTTCTCATAATACCAAGCTCAAATAAGAATTTTTTGAGCACTCCAGAGGCTATTCACTGTGGGAAGGAGGGTGTCTTAGAACTGTGGCAAGAAAGAATTGGACTCATAGTAATGAAGATTTGCAAAGTGAGTGTCTAGGCTATCATCTCCTCATCTGTCTTCCTCACCACACTCCCTACAATGCAGGGGCATACTGCATACCCTTGCAGCCCCTGAGGTACAGCGGGCCCCACCCTTCCTATGGCCCCCTTTCAGCCTAAGGCCTATATATATCAGTTAGATACGTCCTGCCAAGGACACCTCACCAAATAATGCAGGAAGACCCCATGATTTAGCACTACGCCACTGCTACGCCATGAGGATATACCCAAGCAAATCAAGATGTCCTAAAAAAAGACCACACATTCAAAGAAATAGGACAACACCAAAATAACCTTCAACACCTATGTAATTTTAATGAGCACATAATTGGTTTCTAAAGATTTACAGAACCAGACACCAATGTACCAAAATGAGAGGATAAGGATCCTCCAATTTGAATCTGATAATGGGCAACAAAATTATTAGGATAAGTCCATGTGGCCGCATTGCAAATGTCTTTAATGAATGCTGGCCATGTAGATGACATATTGTTACAATCAATAAAGGATGGTGAGTAGCCAAGTAGTATGGATTAAAGATGAAGGTTTATTAAGCTTGTTCCAGGTTACAGATAAAGCCCCACCATTCCGTCATCCAAGCACAGTTACATCCTACATTCTTATGACCTCACATGCTGGGTGAGCTGCAGGGACTTGGAACTCTGGGGAGGATGCTTAGTAACCAAGACAAGTCACAACACATCTCCCTCTCAAAGACAAAATAGAAAATATAAATACAACAAACAATGAATCCCATAAATATACCTTCTCATCATACATCACATCAAAAGGATAAAAATGACACAATTCGAACAAACAGTCACAATGGGTATTTTTCAGCTCTTACACAATGGGTGTCTCTCAACCCTCATCGCCTCCCACACAGGGCATCTTCACAATAGGTATCTTTCAACCCTTACACAATGGGTGTCCCTCAACCCACCACGCCTTACATACAGGGCATCTTCACTATGGGTATCTTTCAACTCTTCACAATGAGGCATACAGGACCAGGGGTATAAAGTAAAATCAAGGACCAGGGACCTCAAACCCTCCACTGCATCCACTCAAATCAAGGCAGGACCAGGGTCTCCATGCCCCCTACTGCATTCAACATTCACGGCAGGACCAGGGACATAATGCCCTCTACTGAATTTCATAACTCACTGCAGGACCAGGGACTACATACCCTCTACTGCATATGAACATCCTCATGACTCAAGGCAGGACCAGGGCTTCTCCTACCTTCTACTGCATCCACTCTACTCATAGCGGGACTAGGGACTTCATACCCTCTACTGCATTCCATAACTCCTGGCAGGACCAGGGACTACATACTCTCTACTGCATCACATAAATCCTTATGAACATCCTCACAAACAAGTATTATGTACAAAGACCTCCGACCCTCGGTCTAGGTCCACTCTCTCCCCACTGCTCCGCTGTGCCGTCTCTTGCCTCCAGACCCCGACCTCCTCCTTGGGAGGTTCGAGGCTGCTGCCCGCTCCAACTGGGACCAGACTGCCTCCAACCACCGTAACCTTTCTCAGCTGTTTTTTTTCTTAATTTTTTCCCTGTTGTGCCACTGTTATTGTGCCCATCTGTGTCTTGCTCTAATTCCACCACTGTTTTTATTTTCTCGTGCCTGCCTGTTCCTTTTGCCTTTCGCCGCTGCTGCCCCTGCAGCCCCACCTCCCCGGAATTCCCCCCCGGAATTTCCCCCCGGAATTTCCCCCCGGAATTTCCCCCCGGAATTCCCTCCCAGAATTCCCCTGCTCCCGCCTCCCAGCCTCTCCTCCCTCCCACCTCCCCTACTTAATGGCGGCTGATGCGCGCTCGCGCCGCCGGCGTGCCAAAGGCAAGCCCGTCTGCACCCGTCTGCAACCCGACCGTGGCCAGCGCCAGGAACCCTGGACCTCCCACTACCCATCGCTACGACACCACCACCCTCCTCGCACTCAACCCTGGAAAACTTGGAGAATGCCAACAGGCCTCGCCGAACACGACCCAAGGCCAGTTCTCCTGCCTCCACTACCACCAGACCCTCACCACCACCCCGGCCTCCAACACCGCCATCACCGGACACACCCTAAAATGCATCCTCCTCAACGTACGCTCCGTACACAAACACGCCATGGAAATCTGGAACCTACTCGACTCTCTTTCGCCCGACATCGCCTTCTTCACAGAGACCTGGACCAACGCATCCTCCGCCACCGACATCAGCACCGCCATCCCAGACGGATACAAGATCCAGAGGAAAGACCGCCCCAACCACCCAGGAGGGGGCCTCGCCATCGCCCACAAGATTAATCCAGCGGGTTACTAGCAACGAGCATTCATACACCAAATACTCTCTTGGGCCCATACATTCATACTACACTAGCAATTTCCGCTGGTGGGTCAGTTGTACTCTTTATCAAAATCCCTGCTACCAATTACTTTTCTGATTAAAGAGTAATAACTTACCAATGGATCCTTTGCTAATTGGGAAGTTTAAAATGAGTGACATTCAATACAAGTCATAATCCTGAAATAATCACTGAGTCAGGAAGTTTTAAAATGTTTATCTAAAGATTTAGCAGAGTAAAATACAGAACCACATGATACTTAATCGTATATCAAGGATGAATAATTAACTAATACTATATCTATTAAACCCTTCTACGCTCATGTACCTCCCCTTATGTTGCAAAATTATGGGCCCACTACTTCTGATTGGACGGGGACAGGGGGTTGATCCTCACACCATATCAATTTAGTTCAATTTCTTTAAGCCCATTGTTTTAAAATACCGCCCATCACAATTAATAAATTTGCTTTATTTCCCACCCGTCTCACAACAAAGTTTAATACAATGTTTATATAAATTGTTTCTTTCTGTAGGGACATCGTGGGTACAATAGCGTTGGCCATCAGGTCATGGCCTTGGACGACGTCCAGGTTGACTTCATCCTCTCCTCTGGGCAGCCAAGCAGGGCGCATGCGCAGAACCATTGTCTCTCGAGTTTCAGTTCAACCAAACCCCAGGCCCATTTACAAACTAATAAAAAGTCAAAGAAGAAAATATTAAAATCACAAATAAATTGTTTCACTGTATACCCACTCTTTCTACTCTATTCCCATTTAATTAAAATTCTATCCTGCATTAATAGCGTTAGGATACCACAGTTTAATTGCAACATATGAGCAAGCAGTAGCACGTGAAAACATTAAGCAGCCATTTTAATACACACTGCGTAGAAGCAAGGATTTCCCTCCAAGCAAAGAAAGACGTCACACCATGTGATATGACTGACACATGCGCAATAAGGTTCCCGCGCTTTAGCGGCCATTTTGGATTTAGACAAGCGTTATTTGTTAGTTTGAACACATAGGCAAGCTTCCTTCTACTTGTATTCGTGTGTGCATTTGTTAGTACGAACATTACAAAGTTTAATAAATTAATACTGTGAGAGGATTGCTTACGAGCAAGTCTCATTGTGAGTTCTTGCTCCATCAATCCCCTCTCTGATGGAGTTTCTGAGCCATCAAATACTACCCACAACCAGATGCCAACTTTTAGCATAAAATTATCTCAGTTTCATTTTTACATTTTCTATTTTTCACATCTCCTTTCAGTTTCTTGTATAATTCATTTCTCAAATCTTCTAGTTCAATTTCGTCAAACTTTCGCTTCTTTCCTTTTCCTGTCACACTATACGATTTATTCTTTCTACAACATTTGCACCATATTATTATTGACATTACTATTATTGCTATCCCTGCTAAGGGTACTAATATTTGACCTATATGTCCTTTCCCTACATTAGCAAACCAAGTACCAATTGACGTAATACTATTTGTCAATCTTTCCCATACACTATCAACTTCCAGTGGTTTTAGTTCATTCTCAAGTTTTGTTATGTTCTGGATATACGTTCCAATTTCTGCACTTTTATCAGGTATGTAAGTGCAACAGTGCTTTGTCTTCAATAATTTACAGACTCCGCCTTCTTTTGCTAATATTATATCAAGAGCAAGTCTATTTTGCATAACCATAGATCTAATCGCAACCATCTCCGCATTAATCATTAGAAATCCTCCAGCAGTGTCAGTTGATAAACGATCAACCACTGTAGATAATGTACATATTTTCCTTGAGTTCAGAATTATTCCCACTGAAGGTATCAATGCACCAAATATGTCACCTACAATTTCAGAAAAACTAGCTCTTTTACTAGGTGTTAATTCACTATTATTTTCATTGCTCCCAGTGTTTCTTTTTACGTGGTATATCTTTGGAAATACTATTCCAAAATAACAACTTCCATACCACCTTGCAGGAAGCCTAAAGTAAGCCTTATTCCCACACACATAATAGATTCCAGGAAAAACTGAATCTGTTCCTCCTTTGAGTCCCCAACCTCCAAGAATTAAGAAATTATGTTCACATTCACTGGTACCAATAAAAACATTGTTATAATCGGTCTTTAATCTATGTAGACAAATTTTCCCTGTCTTCACAAAATCCAGAGCCATAGCAGCTTGAGCCTTGCCAGGTGTGTAACTACCCTCTTTCTCAGCCCAAGGTGCCAGATGAGCCTTATGCTCAGAAGCTTTCTTTTGGAAATCTTGTCTTCTATTTTCTACTAAATTCAAAAATATCTTTTCTTCTTCATGTAACGAACATGTTAGATTGCTTCTATGTGCATGTGTTATATCTATTGATTTCATTGTTAGGAAAAATTCTCCCATAAACTGTGCGTCTTGACTACTAAGCACTGGGTTCATATTCTTTCGAATCGGAACCTCAGAAAATATCACATCTATGTTTGAATAGTAATACTGAAGTCTGCCTGTTCTATAAAATAAACTAGCCAATACACTACATGATATGCCATAAGTTAATGGCAAGTGATGATATGTTAACCCTTCTGCTACTGATTCGGGTAACTTCATACAGACATAACAATTACTAACTTCCATGGAATCTACATATTGAAATAATAATTTTGTGAAAACATTCAAACTAGTGTCGTTATTTGTTACTTCATGATAATACTCTGGTTCATCTTCTGCCTTTAGTTCTATTTTATTACTTTTCAAGTTCTCTGTCCTTCCCTTCGTTTCGTTGTTAATCTTTTTATCCGTTATCAGAAGGTAAGGAATTGCTACGATCACAACTAACCATACTATAAGCACCACTATCAGACTACATATGCATATAGCACAGCATCTTTTACAACATTTCTGTTTTGGTCTCCCAGAAACTCTATCGTCAAGCATTTTTGACAAGGAAGATTTCTCTTCTTATCTTTTATTTCAAGTCTCTTTTACGCTATCAAGGTGGTTTTATTTCTTCTTCATAAGTCCGTTCCGCACTGGTTCCTTCGTCACCACTTTCACTTGATTCTGAGCTCTCGTAATCTTCAAGGATGATATAAGTCCAATCAGGATCTTTAAATTTGTTGTTCACAAGTTTCAGTCTTTTGCTTTTTCGTTTTTCAATTCCACTTGTTTGTCCCGTTAGACTTGTCACTTCATTTGCTTGTTCTGGATCTTCACTTCTGGTAGTTACGTCTCTTTAATTTTTGTTTCTTCTTCAGAATTTCTTTTATTTTCAGGTTGTGGCACAGTTTGGTTTTCTTCAATTTCAGTTTCTTCTATTTGTTCTTTTTCAGGTCTTATTGGTTTCTTTTCAGCTGCTCCACTGTGAGTTTCCAATAACTGTCCTTGTTCAGGATCTACGTTTTCATGCTCATGATTCTCGAGATCTTCTGTTTGAATGTATTTTCCTAGATCTAACTGATTCTGATCAGGGCTTATTGCACTTTGTACTTCTGCAGCCTGACCGCCTTCTTCTAGACCTGTCTGTCCCTGCTCAAAATTTGTTGGTTCGTTGTTGATTTGAGCCAAATTTCCTCTCCCTATCTGATCCTGCTCAGGTTCTCTTGTTGTTTCTTCTTCTTCTTCTTCCTGAGCTGCTTCTTCTTCACCTATCTGATCTTCTTCAATTTCTTCTAAATTTGCTTGACTTCTTGTTCGGTTGTAGATTTCAGGTATTTCCACCACCGGTATCCAGTCCAGACTTGTGCTCGGTTGTTCTCCTTCAGCTTCCCTTGAATCTCGGCCCTGAGATTCTTCAGCTGGGCAACCTTCAGCTTCCCCTGTTATCGATGCTGTCTGAGGATTTTCTTCTTCAGGGTCTGGTACCCTTTTGGTGTGGCTTACATGAATCCAATTAGGAAATCCTGCACATTTCACTGCTGTGTTCGTAACTAGTATGACCTGACAAGGTTCGCCCCACCTGGGTGATAAACACGTTTCTCTGGTGTGATGCTTCACAACCACCCAGTCTCCGGGATTCAGATCATGCTCTTGTTCAGGCTGCCTGGAAACTGCGTCTTCCCCTACCTGGTGAGAGACAGAACGCACTAGGTCAGCCAATCCTTTGCAATAATCCAGAACCATATCATCAGTTATATTCAGCAGTTTATTTGTAGGAACATGTGCTTGTCTCATTGCTCTTCCCATGATTATTTCGTGCGGACTCAATCCGGTATTTCTATCAGGAATGCTTCTGAGTCCCATCAAAACAAGTGGCAATGCATCTGGCCAATCTAACGCTGTTGATGCACACATTTTTGCCAGTCTGGATTTTATTGTGCCATTCATTTGTTCAACCACTCCAGAAGCCTCTGGATAATATGCACAGTGCAATTTTTGCTCAATTTGGAATGCTTCACAGATTATTCTAATCACATCATTGTTGAAGTGCCCTCCTCTATCTGATTCCAAAGTTACTGGGAAACCAAATCTAGGAATGAGTTCTCGTAGCAACAACTTTGCGACTGTAATACTGTCATTCCTCTGGGTAGGGTAAGCCTCCACCCACTTTGAAAACAGACACACTATGACAAGTACATATTTCAGTCCTCTACATGGTGGTAACTGAATGAAATCAAGCTGCAATCTCACAAATGGACCCTCTGCCTTTCCGATTTTTCCAAACCCAATTATTGTTTTTCTTCCTGAATTATGCATTTGGCAAGTTAGACATCTCTGGCAAAGACTCTCTGCTACAGCCCTAAACCTTGGATTGTACCAATTTTGTCTGAAGAGCCTAATCATTGCATCTCTCCCTACATGTGTGTCTCCATGATACATTCTGGCCATTTGTGAAATCAGACAGTCGGGCATGACTGGTCTGCCATCGGCATAAATCCATACATCGTCGTCTGACCTTTGAGAACATCCCATTTTAATCCATGCATTTCTTTCACTCTCATCAGCATCATCCTGAAGTCGTTTCACATCATTCCATGTTTCAGGAGGTGCATACAGCAAAAGTTGGCAGCTGATTCCCATTCTTTCAACCTTTTTATTAACTGATAACCTGTTTTTGGCCCATTATGGATGCAGAGGGATTTCATGACTTCTTCAGGATCCCCCATT
>CAWUFW010024407.1:0-60966 GCA_963921515.1 Calotriton arnoldi | reverse complement strand
GTCTCCATTGGCTCACACCGGCGCGGTGGCGGGCGGAATTTCATGGCGGTCGGCGTTGCACCGCGGAGGTCGGGAAATGGGCCATATTTGCCCTTCATAATATGGCGGCCGTGAGGACCGCTGCTGGCGGGCGGTAAGAGGCATTTTTCCGCACCGTCGGCACCGCGGTACTGACACCGACCGCCATCGTAATCGGCCCCTAAGTAAGCATAAAGTCTAGTCAGACTGGTGAAATAGTGCGTTGAGCTCAGTATTTACTCCTACATATGATTATGCTATCATTCCTGCTCTATGGAGAATGAGGTTAATGGTACGATTACTTAATAAGGATGACCAAAATGATCAATTTCTTTTCATGTCAGAGTCAATATGTTTGTTGAAGAAAATGTCAGGGAATAAATATATACTGTATTTTTTAATTAATAATTGGGTACATTCTCCTACCTCTTTTGATTTGAATTATATTGGAAAATCGTATTTGTATTGCAGTTTTTTGTTTGGATATTTTTAAAGATAGGCAGCCTTCAATTTTGTCATTCTCACCATAAACATGAATCAACACTGTGAGAAATTGGGTTGTTGGTTGACTCGGGGGGCGAGCCCTGATCTAGCAACAGCCACAGCCACAATCCCTTGCAGGGTGAACCATGAAAAGTCACTAAATTAACTGTTGCTTAATCCTGGGTAGCATGGCATAAAAAGCAGTCAGGCTTAACTTAGAGGCAATGTGGAAGGTATTTATGTAGCACACAAACAGTAATAAAGTAAAAACACAACACAAGAAAAATCCCAAACCAGTTTAGAGAAATAAAGTCAATTTAATAAATTATTTGACACCAAAATGACAAACATTCAGTTAGTAGAACCGGAGTTATGAATTTTTAAAGTTTTTTAGTAAAAACTAGCCCTAAAAGATCAAAGTACAAGCCATGGAAATCTAGTCACGTGAGACCAGTCAAAGTCAAAAATATGGCCGACCTCCACAGGGCGCGTTTTAAGTACAATAAGTGGATTGGGCCTGGTCAGCGCTTAACTTCAGACTTGAAAAAGTTTCTGAGAAAAAGTTTCTGAGAAGGTAAAGTTCAGAGGGGCAAGGCTGCAGGAGATGTCCAAAGAGGGGGGTCATCATCGGATAGCCTTGGGTCGAAGCCACCGTAAAGATTTCTGTGTTCAGACCTAGTCTCTGAAATGGAAGTTAAAAATCTCCAGTGGGACGAGGCAGAGGTCTGCTGCTGAAGACAGTTTCACGAGGCCGGATACCCCTTTGGCGAAGGACCACTGAAAAGGAATTGCTGCTGCAGAAAAGAAAGTAGCGGGAGAAGCCGCAAAGTCAATTCGACAGGCAATGCACCTCGGGCAGACAGGTGAGCAAGTTGTCCCGGTCTCCTCTTGGTTCTCATAGCAGTTTTTAGCCAAAAATGTTCAAAGTCCCCACTTTTCGATTTTGGCTATTTGGCACAGTTAGCACCACTTCCAAGGGTCCAGGGCTGGAGGTGCACCACTTTGAGAGTCAGGACTCACTCAGGCTGGGTCCAGGTGTGGGTTCAAGATTGGGGAAGCTGTTTGTGTCCCTATGGTTCTGAACAGGAGGTCAGTAAACTAGCCCTTGTGAGTCACTCTGCAGGTCCTTGGAGAGTTGAAGATCCCATCCTTTTGTCTAGGCAGAAGGTTGTAGAGCAGCAGGACAATCAGGGCAGCAGTCCTTCTTCCTGGCAGAGTATTCACAGGTCCAGAAGTGTACTGATGTCCCCTTTTTATACCCTAGTGCCCTCCTTCTGGAAGGTGGGAGAAGCTTCTAGACAGTGGTTTGTAGTGCATGGATTTCCTGACTCTCCTGCGCTAGTTCCAATCTAGATGCAGTGACAACTTGCGGTTCTTATGCCCTTTGTGTGAAGGCAGAGCACCGGCTATTCAGTTACAAGTGGGGCTGTGCTCAGCTTCACCACCCATCCTGCCAGCAAATAGCCCATTTAGTCACACCTAATCGCTCTATTCTGTGATTGTCTGTGAACAATTCTCAAAGTCTAACTGCCAGTTACACCCAGTCGTGTGACCCAGGCCAGGTTACAGTCACAAAAGAGTTAAGGGCAGAAAAATGCCAACTTTCTAAAAGTGTCATTTTTAAAATTGCAATCAAAAAACAGACTTTACTATTAAATAGGGTATTCCACTACAATTCTAAATACACCAAACATGACATAGCTACCTGCTCACAATTAGAAATTACAGCGTCTTAAATGTAATAAGGAATTCTCAATGTTATCCTATGGGAGGGGTAGGCCTCACAGTAGGGAAAACAAATTTAGGTGTTTTTCATCACCAGGACATGTAAAACTTAAAAGTACATGTCCAACCTGTTAATTACAATGCACCCTGCCCTATGGGCTACCTAGGGCATAACTTAGGGGTGAAATATGCAATTAAAGGGGAGTAATGGCTTGGCAAAGGGGTTATATTTCTAAGTTGAATTGACAGTTTGAACCTGCATTCGGGTTGCAGTAGCAGGTCTGGGACATATATTAAGGTGGTACTTCAGTGGGTGGCACAATAAGTGCTGCAGGCCCACTGGTAGCCTCTAATTTGCAGGCCCTGGGAATATGGTATACCACTTTATGGGGGACCTATAAGTGAATTAAATATGCCAATTGGGTATTAACCAATTTAACCATGTTTTAGAGGAGCCAGCACAAGTACTTTAGCACTGGTTAGCAGTGGTAAAGTGCACATAGTCCTAAGGCCAACAAATAAGAACTCAGCAAAAAGTGGAGGAAAATAGGCAAAATGTTTGGGGGTGACCCTGGAGAGAAGGTCAGGTTTAACAAACACAAAAAGTTATCGTGCACATACATATATGCAACATTAAAATGAACACAGAGTATAGCCTCAAAGATATGTTTTCCATGGAGTTGAAAGGCAGTAAAATGAACATATTTGTGTATTTCATTTTTTCATTTACTTTCATGATAAGGAGTGTTATATTGACTTTGATGATAAAACTGCACAGTGTAATTTAGTTTTAATTCTGCACTTTTCACCCCGAATCTTTAATCTCTTCTATGTGACATATTATACTTTTCAATACATTTTAAATCCAATACTTTCAATATATTCTTTACCCTCTAGTTTTGCTTTTACCTTTAATTTTGATTACTGAAGTGGTCCTCCCCAGTATTGTTGGTGGAGTATGTCTTGCTTTTAGTCCTGCTTCACTCCCTAAAGATGAGCCAAAGGCAATTTAAAGAGGCATTTAACCTAAGTCTGTTGCTGAGCAGTAGGATTAGTAGGTTGTGGGAGTTCTAAGCTTCTTTCACACTTCTATTCTTTCAACCATCTCCTCCATGGGTTTCTGAAAATGCAAGCCCATATTATGGTTTCCACATGACAATCAATGTAAAGAGTTGTGATTCCTGCAAACCTCAAAGAAGACGCCTCATTTTTAGAATTTCTACTCAGTTTCTGCTTCATATTACTAGAAAATTTTATTTTCCAGTCTTTGCCAATTTTATAGGACATGACCTAATATGCCTCCTGTTCCTATGCACTCTATAGAAAGGAGTCCGGACGAGGCACGATCAGAGATCTTACAATTATATGAGATTTACTGAACAGATGAACAAAGTATTTAGCCTTCGATTAAAGATTTGTAGCCATCATTTGATCTGACAATGACAGGAACTGTCTTCAATGTTTTTCTCCTTTTTCACTAGTAAATATACAGGCACTACTTTCTCTATCTTTCATCAAATTGAGTTTTAGTAACTCAAATGTTAGTGGATTCTGCTTATCCTCACTTTCCATCAATAAAAATCACCAGCAAATTTAGAATGATGGGTACAGCATGGGAATGGTATACTATGACTTGAAAACTGCTACCAGAAATATTATGCCCTTAAATTATTTCAGTTGTGAGACACTATCTAACCAAGATATCTGCCTCATTCAGCTGTTGGAAATTGAAGTTTCTGTGATATTTGGAGGAAATTCTAAATCTGCAGGCCGTTCCACTGTTGAAAGTTGCTTCATCATGCTATCCATAGTTTGGTGGAAATGACTGTGATACGTTCATATTGTGATTTAGAATTTCCTCCACAAATCTGAGGATTTCCCGTTATCACCCAACCTTAAACTATGCCCTTTCACTTCACACAACCATCTAACATATGTTTACCAGTGCTAACCAGTGCTAATGTGCATGTGCTCTCTCCCTAAAATATGGTAACATTGACTCATACAGAGTCGGTATACTTAATTCACTTATAAGTCCCTAGTAACGTGCACTACATGTGCCAGGGCCTGTAAATGAAATGCAACTAGTGGGCTTGCAGCACTGATGTGCCACCCACATAACTAGCCCTTAACCGTGTCTCAGGCCTGCCATTGCAGGGCCTGTGTGTGTGCAGTTTACTGCCACTTCGACTTGACATTTAAAACTACTTGCCAAGCCTTAAACTTCCCTTTTATTCCATATGAGTCACCCCTAAGGAAGGCCCCTGATAACCCAAAGGGGCAGGGTGCTATGTAAGTACAAGGGCGAACATGTACTTTTATGTTTTAAGTGTGCTGGCAGTGACAAACAGCCTATTTCGTTTTCACTACTGTGAGGCCTACTCCTCTCATAGGCTAGCAGTAGGTATTCCTTAATACACTTTTAAGTTCTAATTCCTGATTAGAGAGGAGTAGCTTTTTCATGCTTCATATGTTTGGAATTGTCTTGAGAAATTCTCTTTACAGGCGAAATTGGATTTAACATTACTGTTTTAGAAATGCCACTGTTAGAAAGTGCATAAGTACAGGGGTTGAATAGCTGATGGATAAGAGTATGGTTGTTTGGAATAGAGGGGTAAGATCAGAGTTATAGTAAGAATGTTGAAATAGAGGGATGTGTAGTGAGAGTCAGGACTCAGGCGTAAATAAATAGGTAATCACCGGATATGAAAAGGGCAGCTCAATAGGGGGAATAGCGCTGGTATCAGTTACGGTTTAAAACGATGGTAATGACATATTGCATTTTAGTAGTTCGAGTTTTGGATAGGAATTTAAAACTTTGTGAAACATGTTAAATTAATGAGAATGGGGTGCAGTGATTTTGTTAGTTATTACTGTAATGGTTGGATCGCACAGTGTTGTACTTTCAAAAAAATAATGCTTGTTTCATTGTTATTTTTAGTCACCCCTGACGAAGAGCATGATTTGCTCGAAATGCATTGGGCTAATAAAATACTGCCTCTGATGAACGTTTGCGTCTGTACTTGTTCTTAGAAAAAGGTCCGGATGGACAAACTGGAACATGAGAAACCTTAGGAAATTGGCAAGATACCTTGCGTGTGGAATTAAACAGAGGAATTCGTGAATAAAATAGGATGAAAGGAAAGAAAAACAGGATTAAAATTGTATAAATGGAAGAATTGTGCGAGGAGCATTTAGCTGTGCCACTGGATTAGGGGCGGAGAGTCGCCCCTGTACTTATGGATTTAGTATTCAGGTGCCACCAGGGCAAGGCACCATATCCGTGAGCACGCAACATTGGACTAATTTTGCGGACTAACAATGAAGAATTGTGAATAAAAGAGGTGTGCATTCCCTACCTTTGAAACTGTTAGAAAGTGGACATTTCTCTGCTCTTAGCTCTTTTGTGCCTTACAGCCTATCTACAATACACAGGTTGGAGTTGGCTGACAACTACACTTAGTGGATTCCCTCTAGATAGCCACAAACACCGGAAGGTGAGGCTCATCTGCATTCTGAGCACTCACCTGCATTCATCTGCATTCTGATGGGTTTTCCTGGACAGGGAAGAATGGGATGGGCTGACACTTACACTTCAATAGGTAGTGTCCTGTCCACACACAAAGCACTGATTCACACCCCAGGGTTAGAGTGGCAGACAGGACTGGAGTGAAAGGGATTGTGTGCACTTCAGAGGCCAGACTTTGATGTCACCTCCACTTCAAAGACACTTCTGGGTAGAAATACTGGACCCCTGACCCACACAAATCAGACACTTCTGGGTTTTGAACTGAACCTCTGTCAGAAGGACTGCTATGCTGCTCAATGAAGTCAACTGGACTGCTTTTCTGGAAGGATGGCTTTTCTGTTAGTTGCCTAGCTGCCTCCTGCTCCCTGACTCTGCTGAAGGAGAGCTGGGCTCTGTCTTCCCTCCAAGTGATATTCAAGGACTTGGTGGCTTGCCTCCTGTTTTCTGAAGTCTCAGGGACACAAAAGACGTCTTGCAAACCTACTGTTGCTACTGGCCTCTGCCTTCTGTGAGTCCTACCTTTGCTGGAGGTGCCATCTCCAAGTTCTGGGCCTCAGAAGTAGGTTCTGCAGCTTCTCTGCTACAAAATCGACGCATCATCACAACTTAGCCGATCGGAACCGACGCACTGCCCTTCGACACTGGCGCAGTGCCGATCCGTAGACAGCCCTTCCCGGCTCGACAATGATGTGGGATCTGACTGCAAGCCTCGACTTTGGCGCATCGACCCGACTGCGAGATTTGACAATGACGCAGCACCGATCTGAGGTCCGTACCGCAAGGCTCAAATGCGATGCATCTACTGGTCTGCGTGAATCTGAACTAATGCATTGCCTTCACTGTGTGGAGAAGATTGACCATGAAAGGTACTTTGTTCATCAGGTCCTGCGTGAGTCCTGTAGCCAGCCTACTCCTCCACAAGGTCGGCCTGAACTTTGTCTTTGCCCTGGTCCAGCGCGACCTAAAGTAAACTTTTTATTTCTACTTGCTTCTAAACTCCTTACTGCACTTATTTCTACAAAATTTAATATCTCAACTTCTACATGTTGGATCTTTGTCGTTTTGGTCTTATTTTACTCAGATAAATATTCTCTATTTTTCTAAACAGTTGTGGAGTCTTTTTATGGTGTATTTACTCTGTTGTTGTATGAGTTATTGCACAAATACTTTACACATTGCCTGTTCAGTTATACCTGGCTGCTCTGTGGCAAGCTACCAGAGGATGAGCACAGGATTTAGGATTGTGTTGTGACTTACCCTGACTAGGATTGTGGTCCCTTCTTGGACATGGTGTATACCACTGCCAACTAGAGACCCAATTTCTAACAACCGCCACAAAAACTATGGCAGTCTTTAACAGAACTGATGCTGATAGCAACAATACCAGGTTAGCGGGTATAAACAATGGCAGACCAGCCAGCCTCATTTGGGTGACTAGCCAACCACCATTTTCAGGAGTGTTAGGGTTACTAGATTGGAGTTGCCAATGAAAGCACCTGCAGTTTAGACCGACAAGCGCACACCATGAAAGCACTGCTTTTGTTCCACTGTTTATAGTTGTTCTTAATACAAACTCAGCAGCTCTTAAATTGCCTTCTCATTCAGTTTGGGCATTACATCAGAGTAAACCATCTACAGCTCATTTATCCGCTTGGTAACGCGTGCACTTCTAAAAAATGGTTAAAAGCGTAATATTCTGAGCTGGGCCTGCCCCCTTGCCCAAGCCCGCCTTCTCTTCCATACCTACAGTAGCTGTCACAACTGTACTTAACCACACGCTGTAATAGTTCTACAACAATCAGAATCGCAAGTTGTTGCTTGTGTTTTTATACATTTTGCACATTCACTCTTATGGAATGCATGTGTCTGCTGTCCCTCTCCCTCACTTCTGCATTCCTCTTCATTATTTCCCCACCTCCATGCCCTTCTACTGCTGTCTGTTATTTCCCCACCCCCTCCTCCCACTATATGTTGTTTATTGTCCCCCATCCCTCTCTGTTGTTTACCAAAAACCCCACCGTCTTCCTGCTGTCCATAATCTCACTACCCCTGCCCTCATCCTGCTGTCTGTTGTCCAACACCCCCAATCTCATGTTGCTTGCCCCCTTCCCAACCTCCTCGCGCTCTTTGTATGTTTTTTAGGTCTCGCCCTGAAAGCCAGTGCTTCAGCGCTGGCTCTGGGCGAGACATTTTGTAGTGTGGGCTTGCAGAAATGCGACCACAACTTTTGGCTGGCTAGAGCATGCGAGTACGCGCAGAGTAAGGCGCATTCCTCGCATGCTCCAGGCCATCTGCCTTTGATGTCACTTGCTCCTCCCCCTCCCCCACCACGGAGCGCTTCTCGGGGCTGCGCGGCCGTGTCACTTTCACGGCCGCGCGTCACTTGCTCTCCCGCTCCTCCCCCCTCCCCCACCACAGAGCGCGTCTCGCACGGCCGCGCGGCCAATGCTTGTTTCAAAAAGGGGTTTAGCGGTCATTCATGTCTAGTATGACTTTAATAAATTGTGGAGCTTAAGGAACGTTACCGTCTTAAGAGAACAGAGTAATGGAATGCTGGCGTAAATGTGTGAATTTGCCAGGTCGGCGTAGTGCGTGTTAAAAGAATAAGCTATTTATTTCGTTGCATTCATTACACGCATTCCAACGTGACTTGAGTTACAAGCAGCCTTTTTACTATTAAGGTTCAATAAATATATACCCATTTCCCAGCTTCGCAACCCGCCTTCAGTAGGTACTAATTCCATGTGGCATCTCACTGAAATAATAGCCGGCAATTTAAAGAGCCTGTTTATTTTTCTGCGGCTTAATATTTTCATTAATTCCATATTCTTTCCTATCATGCCCCTTATTTTAAACTAAGGGTCATTTGTCTCTGCAGACTCGTTTTCCTCGCCTTTTTGTTTTTTGCAGATTTTTCTCTCTTTTCATTCTGTTGCACCTGGTTAATCCTACCCCTTTTTTTACATTCTGACTCCCTCCATATGTCAATATTTCTTTCATGCAGTTTTACTTTTTGCATTCCTCTCATTTTCTTACATTTTCTAGCTGTCCTTTTTCTGCAGTTTATTTTAATCTAAATGCCATACCCTTTACTTGTTTTTTGCCACTGCTGCTCTTTTGTTTCCATCATTCTTGCTCAGTCTGCTTTGACTTGTTTTCCCTCCTTCCATTTTCCTCTGCTCTTCTTTCTTCCTCTTGTGTCTGGACCCCTCGTGTAGTGATGAGAGCAGATAGATTACCTTCATGGCGCCGCTGGTTTTGAGCTTGTAAAAATTGCTGTGTTGAGTGCACGGATCCTCAGTAGTATATTAGAGCCCAGAGGGAACTAAGAAGGGGCGCCCGGAGGCACCTCAACCGTCAAGCCCCGTGGCTTAGGCTCATCTCTTCCAATGGAAAGCTGCCTTTGATGCACTTTGTTTCATTTAAGAGCGCCTGGTTCCACTTGCACAGTTAATTCTGAGCAATCGCTACTTACTGACGTAGTTACTTCTGTGAGAGGATCAAGATATGCATTACCATGTAGAACACTCAGGCAGGCAGCATGAAGCATTATTGTCAAACTTACGGTCACTTTGATTTTTAACATGAAAAAAATCACCTTCTGATTGCATTATATTTGATTTCATTTGATCAGATTTTTTTCAAGCGCAGCAATGAAAATTGTCATTTTGACCAATTTTATCAATGACTGTTGCATTTGTGTTTTTGGCATGTCTAGAATCAGGAGAATGGAAGTGGTATGTAACAAAATGAACTAAGCAGATGTATTTATTGAAGCACTTTTCTGTTATTAGAACTTTTCCCTGACTGATATGTTCAGCTAAGCATATTAATTTGATACTGCGTTTTGGATTCTTATTGCAATGCTGTGTAGCATCAGATACATGCATCATACATTCAAACATTCTTAAAGTTTATATCTAACAAACATGTCCTTGGCACTTCCAATTTTTCCCCAAAATAAAATTTGTTGTTCCTACTATTTTCACTTTTTACTTCTGAATATTTTTGGACTATTTTCCCTTTTAATCAAAATCCCTCCATCTATTTTTTCTTAACTTCATTATAAGCATTTTTCTTTCTTAGACTGGGATTCGTTTTGAGGACTGCATTCAACCCATCAGCCAGATATTAGCCACTGCACTTCATGTGATCTTCTATAGTATCGTGTGTCAAAAGTTCAAGGTTGATCACAACAGGGAGAGCAGTCTAAATAAAGCATGCTTACAAAAAATAAAATATGATAGAGTTTTGATTGTTAAATCTGATGGACGTTAAAACAAAAGTAGACCAAATATTGTATTTTTTTTTATTTCAAATATTTTTTATTTTATATATGAATTTAATTATATTACAGTAAAATGATAATGGTTAAAACAATAAACAAGCATTGGCATAGCCAATAGGTCTCGCCTTTGGGACCTTATAAGTATTTAGTTATGCAGCACAATATCCTTGGTGCAACAACTTCAACTGTTGCATGGCTAAACACTTATAAGGTCCCAAAGGCGAGACCTATTGGCTATGCCAATGCTTGTTTAACATATCCTGCTTGTCTTGCACAAACAGATGCTATGGTGCCAATGAAGCTGCACTGCATTTTGTCCCAGTGCTGCGGCCCTGGAGCTGAAGGCTCCTCTTAGCAGGCTGCCCACATAATAACACGACGATGCTTGAATTGGTCACGGGTCAAGAAAAGCCATGTGTGCGTTTCACAAGCCACAGATGTTGGGATCTATCAGTGCCTTAATTCTGGCAGATTGTCAGATTTTTAAATCGCTGCCCTGTTGCTGCCCAGCCACAGGCAGGAAAAGAAAATGTTTCCATGCAACACCTTCCCAGAGTTTTCTATCACGAATGACAGTTCTCCGAGTAGGTCAGTGCTCAGCCCTGACTTAAGGACATGGCATTTCTGCTGACATCAACAAGATCCAGATGCACTGTGGGGAGGTGAACACTGGGTCGTTGCTCCTTGGCTTAGCAGCACTGCTGTGGTATAGCTACACAAACTCAATTTCTTCCCGCTGGGATGTGTTTTTATTTCAGCCCCTAATTCATATTTCATTCAAGCTTAAAAGCCATAAAATGAGGATAGGTTTACAGTCTGTCCGCTCTGGGTGTCAGACTTGATGACAGGTGGTGGACGGTGGCAACAACAAGTGGAGCTGTGGGATGCCACCTCCATTATCTCCTCCCTGGTCCCCCATAAATATCAAACCCATGTTGTGGCCCCACCCCACACCCAGCCAATGGGAAACCTCCTTCTTTGTTCATTCTGTTGCCGCACTTAAGAGAGCACCCACACCAGTGTGCTAGTTAAATACAATTTGGAAGAATGAATAAACACTCCGTAAATGTGTATATTGTTGTTCTTGGGTGGTGTTTTTAATTAATACACAATGACGACTAAGGGCTCAGTATCACCATGAGAATGCTGCGATCTAGCCAGCTTAAAACAGCTGGATGTAGCTCACCAACATGCGTAGGCTTCACTATCTAATAAAGTGTTATTAAGCTAGCTCAGTGAGAAAGGCGTATGCAGCCATTTAGGTGGTCTGGCGATCATCAGTACGAATACTCAGAGCTGTCTTGGCCTTAAATTCTCGACATTTAAATACAATCATTGCCAAAACCAATAAGTTTCATCAGTGGCGGCCGCCACAAACAAAGGGTAGTGGGGTGGGTGGAGGGAACACAGGAGGGGGAGTGCATGAGGGGACGCGCGGGGGTCATGCGGGAGGGTGTTAGCAGTAATATATTATAAAAAAACAGAACTTACCTGAAGCCGCCGGCCGCCTCCCGCGTCGCGCCTCCTGTCCTCTTCCTGGTCCCAGCAGCCCCTGAGACAGGCTCCCATCCAATCCCTGTGCTGCAGAGCAGCACGAGGAGTGGCCTGAGCGGGCTGTAAAGATGATCCACTCCGACCAGGGAGTCTGTGGGGTTTCTCTAGCCCCGCTGTTCAATGCAGCGGGGCTGGAGAAACCTAAGTGCGCATGTGTGTTTGGCCGGCCTGAGACGGCCGGCCAAACACATATGCGCACTTAGGAGTGCACATAGCACTCCCCTCCCCCTCCCATGCCTTGGTCCTTCCCCTCCCTACAGCGCTGGCTCAGAGCCGGCAAATGAAAAATAAAACGATGCTAGAACATCATGTTATTTTTCATTTGCTGGCTCTGAGCCAGGCAGTGGGGTTAGGAGGAGCTGCTTCTGGGTTTTACCCATGCAAAATCTGTTGGCTTTGTCAATGCTTTTTATTGTGTTGCATAATCCCAGCTGTATTTTTTTGGGAAGAAAACTCAATTTCCACAGTGCTTGCCTGCTGCATTTTTTTTTTCTTTGTCCTCCACTCTTTAAATAATCTCCCTGCATTATATCACTACCAGTTACTGCACAATATATTGGCTTTCTCAATAAAAAAGTCATAATACTTTTAGGGAGTTTCAATAACTTTATATTGCACAATTGCTCACCAAGCTACAACTTACAACAAAAAGCAGCTTATTATTAATCAAATAGGCGAAACCTATTCCATTTACTAATGCTTACTTGTTTCGCGACTGTATGCATTATGCAAAAAAGAACCAAAAAGCCTCCCATTGGCGAAGCCAATAGGCCAGTGGTTTACCATGAGCTCTTTTTGCTTTGTCATTGCTTGTTTTGTTTTGTCATTGTTTTTGCAAAACTTTATTGTCCGGGAGGCTGCTGAGGCCTCATCAATCTAAAAAGAAAAAAAAGCACACATTCCCATAGTAGACCCTGATACTTAAATGAACTACTTTGTGTGTGGATTTGCTCCTTGTGAAAGGACAGACTGTTGTCACGGTGAAGTTAGCCGATGGCTTAATTGGGCAGATAATCAACAAAGGGGGGACGTGGTGAAATATTTATTTAATGAGGTCCTACACCCACTCTCCTCCTAGATTAATGTAACAAAACATGGCACTTGGGTCGTTCCTCTTAAGGGTCAGTTGGGGCCCTAATTAGAATGGAATCAACAGACCTGGCCAAGGTGTTCACGGGGGATCCAGATGGTCAGATCTTAATGCTCTCACACACACACAGAGGTGTCATGCTTCATCATAGGGCGCTCTACGTCAGGCCGGCGCTGCAATGCTTGACGGGCTTGGGGGCTCATTAGCAGAGATCTTTTGATCTGAGGACACCGTTGGATGAGTGCATGTGAGGGATCATAGAAATAGGATGGGGAAAGAAGTGTGAGTAAAAGAGTCTAAGGGAACCAGAGGACGATTTAATGGGGTAATGGTCTCTTGACATTGTAAAAACAGAGGTTCTATTTCGAGGTCACAATGTACCTTAATAGCTAACTAGTGGAAAAATATATAGTGGGGTGGACATGTTTCATGCCCTAATTGCCAGGAGGGTCAGGCGGCATTTCATCAGGACCAAAAAGATGTGTATTCCTACCCTATATATTTATTTATGTGTGTGGGTCCACCATCAAATCTAGGGTGCCCACTACAGTAGAAGATACTGCACCTGATTCGATGCAGTAGGGTTGAATCCACCTAATAATCAGGATAGATGTACCCTTAGGTTTAGGCAGAGCTCTGCGCCTCCGCTGTGCGAGTAAATGGTCTTCGCAGGAGATTTTCCCTCGACCTACCTCTGCCAACCTGTAGATCCATTACCCCGTGGTGTTGGCGGTAGTGGGTAGAAAAAAAAATGTGAATGACACAAGTGCACACAAAATGGATGTAGAATGCTGGCTGAAAGCGCGTGTAAGTATTATTATAGATAAAATTCTAGTAAAATTAAAACGTCTTGGGTAACGCAAGACCTAAAAATGGATATTAAGCACTAGATGAGGAAGGCGGGGAACTCGGATATCAGGAGCCTTTCCTAGGAAATGCTGGAATGTATTTCTCTTAGACATCACCCTTTAATCCAAGGCCTTAGGACATGATTGTGCAGATTTGCACCCTCAGCCTTCAGACAGAAATCTACTCCAGCCTTGTGCCAAGCCATTACGTCATCAAGTCTCACAAAAAAATATCCAAAAGTAAAAAAAAAAAAAACCCTAAACATAATGGACATACTTTAAAATTCACGTGGAGAGTTTTGCTGCGAAAAGCGAATCATCAAAATGGAATTGCCTAAATTCCTTCATTATTCTAAGTAATGCACGATTTCTGACGAGATTGAGAAATGTCTCTTATTTAAATTCACACGCCTACCTACAAAGGGGTTCTTGCCCCGGCTGATGCTACCTCGGTGGTGTTTGCTTTTAGCTTGTGTCTTTCGAAAGGAGGCATCCCTGGTTAATGGCGTCTGCGCGTTTGTGAAATACCAAGCCGTCATTAGCAATGATGGCTGCGGGAAAGACCTGGGTGTCAAGCACGCTGACACTTCTGAATGACTGCCTGGAGGAAGTGTTAAATGTGTGTGATATTTCACGGCCCTGGGCAACAACGTGAAGCCGTGTTAAACATTTGACAGCCTATTTGTCAAACAACAACATTCTCAATTCAGCTGTCAAGGCACATTAGAGCAAACTGCAGTCTCTGTTTATATGTGTGCTTTTGCATTTGCCCAGTTTATAGACAGTAGTTTAAACCGAGAAAGGGTACGATAAAAAAAAAACTGGGAACCTAGACAACATTTCTAGGGCAGTAGGTGACAAGGATACTTATGCGCAGATTTCAGATCTTTGCACAACATTTTCAGCCTTCACTGTTATTATACACACTTGTCAAATCCACCATTGTGACAAACATACATAGGGGGAGATTTACAAAGATTTTGCGCTGGGTTAGCGCCACAAAAGTGATGCTTATAAGCGCAAAATGTTTTTTTTTTGCTAAAAACTTTTTTTGCTCTGGAGAGCACCCTCAAAGTAGTGCAAAGCAGCGCAAGCACTGCTTTCCCTTACTTAGCGCCGAGGGGGCATTACATGGGTGAGACATGGGCGTTCCCATGCAACCATCCATGCCTTTTGACGCAAAATCATATTTACAAAGATTTGTAGACATGGTTTTGCCCCAAAAGTTAACGACCCTTCTAAGGAGGCGCTAACAGGAGAAATGCTTTCATTTTTCCGTGCTTTTCCGGCTTTGCATGCATGCTGCCCTGTGCAGCACACATACAAAGTGGGAAAAGCTTTGCATTGTGTCTCGGCATAGTAGTTTGTCCAGGAAGGGTAGCCTTCCTGTACAAAACCTATGCTAGACTCATGCACACACCCTAGCGCTATGGCGCTAAGGTGTGTGCCTGGCACACAGCAGCTGAAATCAGTGCCGGCGCATGGGAAAGGGGTGGAGAGAGCCATATCTCTGAAGATTTTGCGCATCTCCCGCTCCCTCTCTGTCGCACAACGCAGCGCAGCCTCGCAGGGGGCTGAACTGCGTTGCACGGATTTTTTGAAAATCTCCCCCTAAGTGTGTCTCGTTTACAAAAAATGCGTTTTGTTGATTATTTTGCCTCAAATTTTTGTGCAGTTCTCTCTCCATTTCTCAACAGCTTCTCAACACTTCATTGGGTAAGTTCCTTTTTCCTCTGATTTAGTTTTGCTCTATTATGCAGATGTATGGGTTTCTAATCTCATACCTACCGCAATGATTTTCTCATGTCTGGGATGGAGGGGAAGGAGACTCTACTGGGAAAACCCTTCTGCATGCAAATGTCCCCCCTGTCAGTTTGTAGTCTGCTCTGTGGGTGGAGAGCAGGCTGTGAGCTGTAGATTTTAGGTGTCCATTTAGCTGGGAGGATATGAAGGTCTTTCTGAACTAGCCAGGATATTGTCGACACGTCACCGTGTGGCTGGAGCACTGTCTTCCACTGTGTTCTTCTGCACACTGGGAGCCACTGTAGGACTTTCAAGGAAAAGAGTGATATTGTTGAGATGTTAATGCCCCAGTAGTGGCAGGGGAACCATTTTGCACCCTTTACATTTTGCTTACTGACTTTGCTGGGAGGCCTGTATGGAAAGCTTAGCAGCATATAAGCCATATTCTCATGACGATGAACAGGGCTGTCTTATTTAGAATCAACAGTAAAGGACAGATCTGCAAAAGTGTGGTTGTGGATGGAATAAACTATTGGTGGCTGCAACAGTTGAGTAAATTGTTGCACCTTATTGTGTGCTGTCTGCATCTGTAATGGTGACTAGGGCTTTGCAGAATCTGTTTCTACCAAAAGGGTTGTGTGGCCTTCATTCATAACTTTTGCTATATGCAAACTTTGTAGATTTTGCACAACTTCTACAAGGAGGGAATTTTTGTGTGAAAAAAAGGTTTTCATGGTGAGTTTTTGCTCTACAATTCATTATGATGGAAAAGAATGATTTTCCACAGCAGGGGTGGGTAGAAAATCATACATTTAGTAAAGACAAGGAGGCTAATATTATGCATTGTCCTTTTATTGCCACACACACAGCAGCAACAACTAGAACTTAAACATTTAGAATTAGAATTTCAACAACAGTCTAAATGAGTATAAATGTCCCAAACAAGAAGCCATCTTCCTTCTTTTTGCTGTGAACAACCTAAGTCCTTTTGTTGAACAAGAACAACCATAGTAAACGTCTTCTGTTGTCTTCTTCCAGCCAAATTGCCACAGCTCATGAACTTCTTAGATTAACTTCAAACATTCCCTGTAATCATAAAAAATATAGTTTAAGGGTGGGTAAAATATTTGAGAGGAATAATATCAGCCTCTGTGTCTTTAATAAAATCATTATTTTCTACCTATTCCTGCAACGGAAAATCTGAATTTTATGGCAAGGCACAGAGGCCAATATCGTGCATGTTCACGGTCTTGCCATAACATTCAAAGTAGCACACTTTACTGGACAACAGAGTCTGTTGACCAATTCTCCGAAGCAAGAATGGTTCCAAGATTTCCACCCGCCATAAATGCCTTTGAAGCCATAGCCCCTCTTGCTGAGTGTGCCCAAACCTAAATACGTAGGATACCTAAGAGAAATCAGCAGCTGAGAATAATCCTGTCTTCTCAAACCTTTAGTTCTCCTTTCATACTCCTTCAAACACTTTACTACACACTATTTTTCACTTTCTCCCATATTTGGATGAAAAATTGTTTTAGACATACTTTTAGTCTTTTTTTAATGTAAAAACATCCACGCCTGGAACATAACTCCTAGAAGACACTGTTAAAGCCCTTACATTTGATACTCTTCGGAAAGATATTAAACAAAGTAGCGTAGTCAATTTTAAGGTCAGATCGTTCAAGGACAGAAATTCATTGTCACTCTAGTTAGACAATTCCTTCAACACAACACCAACATCCCAAAGAGGCGAATACTTTGGACATGGAGGCACCTTCCACCACTCACATCTTATCAAACTCTTCACCACATCACGTTGGCCTACTGGTATACCGTCCACTAACTCATGGCCTGCTGAAATAGTAGACCTGCTTAAATTCACTGCACAGTAAGAACTTCCTCCTAAAAAGACCTCAGTCAATAGTTGACAACATTATTCACAGAAGCTGATATGGGATCCAAATCCCTCCCGGTACACCAACATATCCATCTCTTCCATACCAATCTGGCCTTTGTTGTGCCCATGAGCCCTTGATAAGCTTCGTAGCCTCTGATGATAAACCTGATACCTGCCATGCTTTCCTGAAATCATCCAACCCATCTCTGCAGTTGACCCCTATGTGAATCTGCGTACAAAGGGACACATGTATCAAGCTATTTACCGGTCGCAAATGGGCCGATTCTGCGAATCGGCCCCTTTGCGACTGGTAAATAGCCTTTTGGGATGCATCAACCCCAAAGCCATTCGCAAAATAGGTAATCACAATTTTTGCTATTACCCATTTTGCGAATGCAGTTAGGGAGTCACAATTTGCGATTCCCTAAATGCAATGCAACAAGCATTTTAAAAATGCGACTTTGCATTAAGGATTCGCAAATTACCATCAACTTGAAGTTGATGGTAATTTGCAAATCCTTAGAAAAATGCACAAAATTGCATTTTTCAAAGTGCCATGTGGCGCATACACATGCTCTTAGGACAGGTGTGTGCGCCACATGTGCACACATGCCAATTTTGGGGGTGCATCAGGGTGACCTTTTGGCCCCCTGCCACCCTTGAAATTGCATTCGCAATTTGCGATTACCTATTTGGTAATCGCAAATTGCAAATGCTTTTCCATTCATTCCTATGGGCCTCTAGGCCCATAGGAATGAATGGGAAACCATTCTCTAATAGCGAATCGCAATTTGCGATAAATCTAGGTGCCTCAACCATTCTCCTTTCCTCAAAAGGTCTCTCAACAAAAAAAATTCCTTCCATTTTGAAATGATTGTACAGCACCCAGTCGTTCAACTCTCTAAAGTTTATGACCAGCCTCATTCCTTTGTCTTTCTTTTCCATAAAAATATACTGCTTACAAATCCTCTTGAATCTCTCAGAGAACTTTCTATTGCACCCTTCTCCACAAGTGCCTCCACTTCCTGAGACACCAAAGTCTCTAATTTCTTTGAGAACATCAGAATCTTTGGTATTCTCATCTGAAATAGTACATCTACAAAATCTATTTAATCACCCTGTACTGTTTCCAATACCCACTGATCTGAGGTGATCTCCATTCATCGTGTTATAAAGTGGGTGAGCATGCCACCCAGCTTTATTAGGGTACATAAAGGGTCTTTTTTGCAAACCTACATTGCGTGCCTCCTTCCCTTCTGTCACTCCTTGTGGACCTTTCTCTTCCTCTTTGGCGTTGTGAGTAAAATACTGGGTTATAAAAACCTTCTGAGGGTCTAAAGCCTCAAGAGAAAGAAGTTCGTGTGATTCCATAACCGCAGCAGGGAAGCCCACCCTGCACTCTCCCGGCCCCTCCAAAAACCTTTCACATATCCCTCTGTACCTTCTGAATTGAAAGTGCCCACATATATGACCATATCTTTAGCAAACTTCTCCCCAAATAGCAATCCATTTGCTTCTTTCCCTGCTTCTTTGTTCGCCAAATCAGTTAATTTGGGATCAATGTTCATGTGAATACTTTTTCTCTTTTTAATCCAAAGGGCAGCATTTGAATTTCCCAATAAACAAACTGCTCTCCTTCCATTTTTTGTGCTCCACCCCTTCTTTCTATTAAATGTTTTCTCTTTTGCGTTACTTTTCGAGCTCTATTCGAGGGAGTTGCCTTTATCTTACCTTTTTTTACAGACCAGGAATCCTCATCCTGTGTACAAACCTCTTTAGTCCCTTATTTTGGCAAAAGTTTTTCCACATAATCATCAAGCCTCTTACCTAATTGTGATGCTAAAGCTTAAAATGCTTTGTCTGGGGCGTGGTCTTGCTGCAGATGGAGTGAGACGCACGCCGTTGGAGCTCCGGGCTGCCGCCGGTGAAATCAGCGTTTCCAAGCCATACAACAGCCCCGGGGGTGCCCTAGTTGGGGGCGACTGGCTGGCGGAAAGGTTCAGGCTGCTGCCCGGGGGCCTGGCGACCCCCCAGATCGGCTGGTAGCAGTGTGTGCAGAGGTGGGGGCGAGCGCTCCAGCTCTCGGGAGCGCACCCGCCATCTTGTGAAGCCCGGCCCTGCGCGCTCTCGGGAGAGCGATTCCCGTCGTGGCCCTGGGATCAAGGACAGGAGATCATCGGAGGAGAGGCGCCTGGGCCCCTGGAGGTGCTGAGGGGGCTGAGACGGGCTGACGCTGTTATCCCCCCGTTTCAACTGGCAGCAACCTGGAGGAAGATAGACTGCACCGACTGGCGGGAAAGTGACCGCCATCTTACAGATCCCGACCGGGAGCGCCCCTGAGTGAACCCCGGCTCTGATCAGCGACCCCACCCGGGGATTACAGGCGAAAGCAAGCCCACAAGAACAGCTAAGGTACGGGGGCTGGGGAGCATCGGCGGCAGTAGTCGGGGAGTGCCTTACCGGAAAGTAGCCAGCCTTGCCGCCATTTTAGGTCTCCATGGACCGGGTCCCATCCGGGGCCTAGCTGGATCTGCCTGCTCATCAGCGGAAGCGCTTACCACTCGGCGGGACCCCTAGGCCCTCCGCGCTGCCCCACGAGCTATTCTACAGGCTGGGAGGGTCCTACCTGTGGCCCCCTATGCCCGGACTGGGCCCGCCTGCCCTTTGCTGCCTCTCACAGCCCACCCGCTCTGGACTCGTGTGGGCCCGGGCACGCGGCCGTTGCGCCCTGGGGGGGCCTCTCTGGTTGTGGCTGGACTCTGGGGCGCTACTGACTCGGGGGCATTGAGAGCTGTTGTGACATTACTGGGCTGCGGCTGAGGCCCGGCGTTGGGCGGCCCGGATCCTCGCAGACGTGGGGAACTGACCGACGCCTCTGTTATCCTGAGTGGATCCCCCTGAACACGGTTGCGCTCTTGGGGCGTCCCGCTGACTTTGCTGAGGACCTTGACTTAACCGCGGCAGAGCGCGGGACACCACCACTCTGCGGTCAGTACGGAGGTGAAGTGCTGGTCACCTTGGATCTTCCTGGGCTCTGAGGGGCACCTGGTGGATTGAGTTCCCTTCACACGGCTCACACACGGCGCTGGGGCACATCCTGGCACATCGAAAACCTAGATTGACGTCCGGAGGGTCGAGGCCCCTGTAGGTAGCCGCTCCAGAGTCGGGTCCCCGCCACAGCATTAGCCGCCAGTTGCCAGACCGTGGACTGATACCCTGCCCCGCTGCTCCTCTGCTGCGGTGGAGTGGCCCCATCAGGGCGTACCGGTGAGTGCACGCTACGTATGGCCACCCGCCGGCGCATTGGGTGAAGTAGACACCTCGCCACGCAACGCCACAAACACCCCTCTTGACCTTGGCAGACCTCCGGGGATACCACTGAGCACCATCACCGCTGCGGAAACTACTGCCTGGCCAGAGTGGGTGACCCTCCTTCTGCTCCCTGTTGCAGGGGGGGCGCCATCAGCGCTTGCTGGGCCGGGCCCCTGCCCTATCTTCGACCCAGTGCTGTCCATGCTTCGCACCTTCCCAACAGCCTAGTGGAACACTTGGGGGAACCCGGAGGGACTGACCGTCAAATGCCTTAGGGTCACTCTGCCTGCGCCGGACTTCACCTCAACGATCTCCTGTCTCTGTAGCCAGGTTCGCCCCCCCTGGCTGGACCGGACGGCAACCAGTGCCTGTGTGGCACCTGACCACCGGGGATCTCCTACTCATGACATCACTTCTGGGGGGACCTGATTCGTTCACGGACCGGGAAGGAACCTCAAGCAACCCCTAAAGATAACCCAGTCACGGCTCTGTGGAACAAGCCAGGTTCAGCCTCAACAGCGGACATGGCATCAGCAGCCGGGGGATCCTCTGACCCTGTCACGCAATCCTGTATGGCCACCTTCATGCATGAACTCAAATCTGAAATAGGTTCTCTTCGAACGGAGGTTCAGGCCTGCGTTAAAGAACTCTGGAGAGACGTGGTGGAGCTAGGGGGGAGAGTAGACGACCTCGAAAAGACACTTGATGCCCGTTCGGAGGATCAGGAACATCTCTGGCAGCGCCTCGCCACCCTGGAGGAACAGCACATTGAGTTGCAGATCAAGCAGGAGGACTTGGAAAATAGGGGACGCCGAAACAACCTACGCTTGCGAGGGGTTCCAGTTGGGGCGGAAGGCTCCGACATTATGACTTTTGTGGCTGATATGTTTTAGGATATCAGGGGAGATGACGATGCATCTCCGCCAGCCTTGGACCGCGCCCATCGAGTCTCTGGCCCACCTGTACGACCGGGCCTCATCCCAGACATCCTGGCCAGGGTCCATTTCTTTACCGAGAAAGAGGCCATCCTCAAAGCAGCCCGAGAAAAAACGGAGCTCACTTTCAAGGGTGCCCCCATCCAGCTGTTCCAAGACCTTGCACCCACAACACTCCGCCGCCGCAGGGGTTTCCGGCCTATAACAGATAAGCTCCGGGAACTGGGTGTTCGCTACCAATGGGGACACCCGTTTGCACTTATCTTCCAGTGGGAATCCAAACGCCGGGTGCTAAGGTCCTTCCGAGAAGCTGCTCAACTTCTCCAGATCCCCGACACGCCACCCACGAGCCCCTCACGCTTGCCTTCCAGGGCTCGCGAACCGGCAAAACCCCAATGGACCAAGGCCCATCGCTTCAGACGTCCTTCCCCCCGGGGTGTCTACACGTCATCCCAAGAGAAACAGGACATCATCCAGCATATCCGCTCCCTGGAGGGCGGACAGTCGCCCCCAGGTTCCCAGCCATCGGACAAATAACTGGACAATGCACCCGCTGCCTGCCTGTTTTGCTTTTCTCTGCCCACTGAGCAGGCCCCTTGCGGAAACAGGACCATCGCCTGGCCCCCTCAGGGCCACTCGGCGGACATAGTTGTCTTGTGCCTGAATTGCGCCCCGACGACGGCTCCGGTTTACGCTCCTAGAGTGTGATACGGCTCTCTGATGACCCGCCTCCTCCTCTATTCCTTGGAGAGTGACATCTCTGGGATGGCCTGCGCCCTGGTGCCTGGCCAGTCCCTGGGCTGGAATAGACTTTGTTGGCCATGTTGGCCGTTGTTTTGCTCGAAATGTTATGCCTTCTTTTTCCTTCTTCTTTCTCCCCCTTCTCTTACTCTCACCCTTGGCGGGGGGACACTTCCGAGAATATTGGGGACTCTCTTTTGACAGGCTGCCCTTCTTACATCCAGTACTCTGCAGCGAACGCTACGGCCTTTGGGCTCTCCAGCCCTCCACTGGGGGGGGGAATGTCCTGCGTACCACTCCAACCCTTCTGCCTATGTTAGCGCCCGCTCTTGACTCGCTGAGATCATGACCTCTGTACCTTGCCTGAAACTCCTCTCCCTCAATGTGAAGGGCCTCAACTCCCCCAACAAGCGTCGCCAGATATGGCGATATCTTCTATTGCAAAATCCGGATATCATCTTTTTGCAAGAAACTCACCTCCTGAGAGACGACGTCCCTCGCATGGCACATCCTCGATACCCTCTTCAATTTTGGGCCTCTGCGACCACCAAGTCGGCGGGGGTAGCAATCCTCTGTCGGGCGGGTATCCACCAGGGGGACTCCAGAGTAGTCAGTAGCAAAGATGGCAGAATTCTCCAAGTAATGGTCAGAATTGGGCACCAGACTCTTACCCTGTGCAACATTTACACACCGACTCAAGCTCAAGACTCGTTCCTGCGGGGGTTGTTATGAGAGCATATAACACACGATGACTTTGATCTCATTTTGGGGGGTGACTTCAATTTGGTATGGGAGGCGGGACTTGACCGCAGCGAGGGCTTATTCCATGGGACGGGAGCCATGTCAGCTGCCTTGAAGCGGCAACTAACTGCATTAGGCCTTATAGACATCTGGCTCTACCATTCCCCGGAAGCACGCGAGTACTCCTATTACTCTCATGTCCATCGTTCCTATTCGCGCATCAATTATCTCTTCGTCTCACACTCCCTCGTCAAGGACACCCTCTCGGCATCTATGTCTGATATTTTGATCTCTGATCACGCTCATGTGGAACTCCTTATTCACGACAGTTTCTCTCGCCCCAAACATCCCTCCCGGTGGCGATTCCCCCCTCATATCCTCAGGGACCCCGTAGACGTGGCGGAGCTTCGAAACGCTATTACGTCCTACTTTGAGACCAACGATCTCCCAGAGACTCCACTCCCTGTACTCTGGGACGCGTTCAAGGCCACGATTCGCGGTAGCATCACATCCATCGCTATTGCTCGAGCTCGGGAAGCTCGCTTGTTTGAAGACAAACTTTCCCGCGACATAAAGGCATTGGAGAGGCTAGATCAGGAGCGTCCCTTGGCAATACATAAAAGGCGCCTAGCCATGCTCCGAGGCCAGCTCCGGGCGCATAGAACCAACAAGGCCGAACACGCCCTTTTAGCCTTGCGACAGCGGTACTACGATGGGGGGACAAGGTGGGCACAGTTCTGGCACGCCGCCTTCGAACGGGGGCAGCCAAGGCGCATATCGCTAAACTTAAAATGGGAGATGGTACTTGGGCCACTACTGAGGCTGCTAAGCTCCAAGCCTTTCAGAATTATTACTCGTCCCTCTATGCCCGGGAGTCGCTTGCCCCGGACCAGGTGCTGGCCACCTTGGAGGCCTGTAGGTGGTCCCCGATCAGCAAGTATCACTCCCAACTGCTAGAGGAGCCTATCACTCCTGAGGAGCTCGTCGGCGCTCTAAAAGATCTTCCAATCAGCAAAACCCCGGGCCCGGACGGACTACCTGTCTCGTTCTACCGCGCCTTTCTACTACAGCTTCAATCTCATATGCTTCGCCTCTTCAACTCTTTCTCAGATGAAGTAGGACCCTCCACGGACATGGCCAAGGCCGAAATCGCCCTAATTCCCAAGCCGGGGAAAGACCTTACGCTCTGCTCCTCCTTTCGCCCCATTGCACTCCTAAACATAGATCTCAAAATTTACACTAAAATCCTAGCTAAACGCCTTAGCGTACACCTCCCAGGCCTTATTGAGCCAGATCAGGTGGGCTTTATTCACGAACGCCAAGGGGCACACAATGTACGCCGCATTGCGCACTTGGTTGGAAAGGCTCACCATTGGAAGATACCCTCCTGCTTATTGTCGCTCTATGCTGAGAAAGCATTCGACCGAGTAGACTGGATATTTCTCCGAGCTGCCCTACAGAAAATAGGGTTAGGTCCCCAGATGATTGCTCGAATTATGGCTCCTTATATCTCCCCGCTTGCTCGAGTGCGGGTCAACGGCCAGCTCACACAGCCCATCACCATACACAGGGGCACCAGACAGGGGTGCCCCTTATCGCCCCTCCTATTTGCTCTCGTAGTGGAGCCACTGGCCATTATGATCCGCCAATCTCCTGACATTCATGGCATCAAACTTGGGGGCCTGGACCACAAAATAGCTTTGTTCGCGGACGACCTCCTTCTCACTCTGTCAAACCCACGTTCCTCTCTGCCTGCCTTGCACGAGTTGCTCCAATCGTTCGAAAGGGTTTCAGGGCTTAAAATCAACCATGCAAAATCATGGGCTCTCAATCTCACGATTCCTGCGGAAGAGATCGTTACACTACAATCTCTCGTTCCCTATCAATGGGCATCCCACTCCATTCGCTATTTGGGACTCAATCTGACCCCTAATCTAGCCACTTGGTCCCAAGTCAACTGGCAGGAGTGTAAAACTGCCGGAATAGCTGACTTAAGAGCGTGGAAGTCCCTACCACTTTCCTGGTTGGGGTGCTTGAACACAGTCAAAATGTTGATCCTTCCAAAGATACTCTATCTTTTCCAGACACTACCCACGCCCATCCCGGAACATCAAATTCATGCCCTTCAGCGTGAACTAATCGCGTTTATATGGGGAGGGAATAAGCCGCGTTTCTCTAGTAAAATTCTCATGCTCCCACGTGACAGGGGAGGGTTGTCCTGCCCCAACCTGTTGGAATATTATTGGGCGTCACACCTCCGCTTCATCTCGGAGTGGATGGCGTGGGAGAGTGAGAAAGTTTGGTTTCATATGGACAGGGCGGTGACCTGTCGTCCCATTTGGGACCTCGCGTGGCTCCCTCGTGATGCACGCTCCCGAAGCGCTTATATCGCGTTCCCTACCAAGACCGTGCTTGAGATATGGGATAAATTGGCAACACGCAAAGGCCTCGCATCCTTCCCGTCTCCCCATACTCCTATAGCTCGCAACTCTCACTTCCCGCCGGCCCTCCACCCGTCCTACTTCTCAGACTGGACGGAAGGGGGATGTAGGACAATTCGTGATCTCTTCGCGGGGGATACCCGTAAAACTTTTGAACACTGCAAGCGGGACTTCCAGTTATTGGAGGGGGCGAGGTTTCAGTATATTCAACTTCGGCACTGGGTACAAGCGTCCTCTCTGACGCGAGCGGCCACCCGACCTTTCACCTCGTTCGAACGGCTGGTACGTGCATTCGATAACTCTAGGGGACTAATATCTCGTACATATCAAGTTCTCCAACATTCACAGCGAACCGCTCCGCACCCCTACCAGCTGCGGTGGCAGTCAGTACCTGACATAGATATAGTGCCCACCCAATGGGAACACTTGTGGCGCGACATCCCGAAGATCTTCCATAGCATACCCCAACAGGAATCCGCCTATAAGGTAATGACCCAATGGTACTACACCCCTCACAGGCTGCATAAAATGTTCCCCACTTCTTTGCCTCTATGCTGGCGCTGCACCAGCGCACCAGGGGATTTCCCTCAGCCTCCACATGCTTGGTGCTGCTAAACAAATCATTGCTCTCTACTGGAAAAAGGCAGAAATGCCGCCGATTAACATATGGTTCACCCACCTGTGGCATACAGTGGCAATGGAGCTACTCACAGCACGCTTGCAATTCCAAGACACTAAATTTACTCAATTATGGAAACCCCTGGTGGATTATCTAAGCCGACTGGAATATGCTAGACTGCAACCACCGAGATTGCGGGCTCTATGCCTCTTTAAGGATGCAGTATGCCCCCCAGACCCAGATGGTCTCTGGCAGCCCACAGGGGGACCAATTCAAACGGTGCGCCGGACGACCTCTCCCCCTCAGAGCCTGAGAGCTCCGACGCCCCCTTCACCATAGTTGACCCTTACTCTTACTCGCATGTCATTGGAGACAACCTGCGGCTCTAGCTGCTGTAGCGCCTGCACCTTTGTGAATCAACCTCCTGGCAGCGTTTGACTCCCCTCGTACCCCCGCCACGCCTCGCACTCCCTTTTCCTTCCTTTCTGCTCCTTCTTACCTCCTCTTTCCTTACTTCATTGTTTTCACGATAGGCGTTATGTTCTCAGTTGCAATTGCGATGCCCACATACAGATCCGAAATGTGTGCCTCTAGGACTGAGTCTCTATGGGTTGGAATCCAGTCTTGTGCATTGGTGGCTTAGTAAACGCCTCACGATAACTGTAACTTTAGGTTGTATGCACGAGAGGATCGCCCGTGAGGTACTGTTCTTCCTTGCAATCGCTTCCCGTTGCCACAAGCAATGCTCCTACCACCGCGTTGGTTGAACTGGGCAGATGATAATAATGGGCACTGTATAATGGTCACAGATTGTAGATTGGAATGATATGCTATGATATAACGCTGTGAAAAATGGTTAACAGTAGTACTGAGAACTGCACTGTGAGCTTATCTTAAATGCTAATAAAAACAAGTTTACAAAAAAAATGCTTTGTCTATACAAGCCTGTACTTTTTCACCCAACCCCTGTTTTGCAGCAGTATTTGGCTCCATCTTCTTATATTTCTTACATAAACTAGTATCCACAAATCAATTTTCCTCAAATAAACAACTCTTCCCAGTCTACTCCTCTCCTCAACCTTTCCTCACAATCTCTTCATATCCAACGATATATTTTCTGTGTAAAATGTCTTACTGCTTTCCCTAATATGGCTGCAGTGCATACCTAGTGCCCGATTACGATGCGGTAAGAAATGGCTCCGACCGTTGGTCGGAGCCATTCTTACTGCATCGTAATCTCCTGTTTGGAATAATTTCCGACCGACCCATTTTGATGGAGTTGGTCGGAAATTATTCCAAACAGGAGTTCCGAATGGCTTATGATGGGCTCGAAGAGCCCATCCGTCATTCGGAAGGCCTTCAATAATCCCTCGGCGGGCTCTTTCCGGCCGAGGGATTACGATGGCAGCTTCCCACTGCCTTTTCTGTGCCGGCCTTTCCGACACAGAAAGGCATTGGGAATCTGTCTTTAGGGGCCCCCAGCAGGGCCCCAATGGGTGCTTGGCCGCCGAATGGCAGCCTAGTGGGCACCAATGGTGCCCCCCTGTTGATACCTGCACCCGGTGGCAGGCACCTTGAGGTGCCTGCCACGTGGTGGAGGGATGAACTGCGTCTCTACTATTTACCATGGGAGCATGCATTTCGTTCGGAATGCATGCTCACATGGTAAAGAATACGATTGCGACCGAACAGGGTTTGTCCCATCCTAATTCCTGGGCTGGAATCGACGACAGGAGGTCGTTCGGTTCCAGTTCCAAACCAATGTTGGACAGACTCAGATCAGTCCGACATCAGAATCGGGCCTTAGTGTTTAATCACATTGAAACCAAAATAAAATGGCCGCCAGCATCATTGACGCCTCTACGGCAAGCCCAATTGATCAATTCAAGTATGAGCTGATTCTGACTGCACACACATATTGAACAGAGACAGCACCCAAAGCAACACACGCCGGAGAAGAAATAGTAGGTAAGTCAGCACTTGAACAAACAACATGCAGTGCTGATCTTTAAACATTTCAGTGTGCTGAGTAGATTAATTACTTCACGAGCAAGTGCTCGTGCAGCGCAATGCTGTCTTTTGAATACTTCGGGAGTGAGTGTTCGTGCGTATCACGCCTATTAACATAAAGCTTCACGAGAGAATGATAGTGTGAGCAGCGTTCCTAACCTCCACCTCTGTATAATTTCCAAATAGATCCTTGCATATTATCAGAAAAAGTGTAAACCATATGTCTATTGAAACAATTTAAAGCTTATGCCTAATTAAGTAACCGAGTAAAGCGCCCTCACCAAGAAATCACCTAACTTTGACATATATATACCGTTATGCCTTAAGTTTAAATGCAAATATTCATAATATTTCACATCTGGCATACAAATCACACTCAAAACGAGACACTCTGCACATTCACTCTCTCATTTGTTTTTATTAAACAATTTATCCATAACCCATTCAAGTCTTGTTAACTTAAACAAAGAACTTATCTGATACGGGAGCAGCAACAAAGAAGGAAGATGGCTGCTTTCTACTTCTAGGGATATTTATACTCATTTAGAAAGTTGTTGAGATTCTAATTCTTAAATTAAAGTTCTAGTTGCTGCTGCTGTGTGTGTGACAATAAAGAGGACAATGCATAATATTGGCCTCTGTGCCCTGCCATAAAACCCTTCTAACATACCTTTTTATGCTGGACGAACACTCCATAAAAGGTACACTTTAGAGGATGTTTTCTCATCTAAAATTGTTTTTTTTTCACCATCTATTTTATAAAAGTTTAATCAGCTGCATGAAGATCATGAAGGTGACAACACTTACAAAACTCCAGAAAGTGGTTTGCAGACTCCTTCTAGCTCAGTGTCGGGATTTCAATTTTGAAGACTCAGAAGTAGAGAATACTCTGCTACATCCACGTATGGTCATGAGACAAGGGATGCCAATGTGTGTCTTGTTTGTAGGCACCTCTTCGATGCTTAAGTTTGTCAGCATATCGATATGTTGCAAGCATACATGAGGAAGCTGGCCATATGTCCAGGTATAATATGGAACAAATGGCCACGTAGAAGATTAACTTAATTCCTAATAGGGCAAGACACTGGTGGCATGTGGGTTGTGTCTCAAAAGTGAAGCGACCTAGGGCAGTGTAGTGTTGAATTGGGATTGAAAAGTAACACTACAGTAATGCAAAGTAGCGCTATGTGCTACTTTGCCAATGGGGACATACCATAAGTGGTGCACGGTTGTGCACATGCAACCACCCATTGTCATGAACATTAGTAGAAAGTGATTTGTGTAAAAAATTATGCTTCCTCGCGTCAGGCATAACATTGAAGAAAAGTTTTTTTCCCAAATGTTTCCAACTTTGCATATGTGCTATACAGCACACATACAGTCTTGGAATTGTATTTTGTACTGGAAGGGTACCCTTTGAGTATAAAACCTAAGCTGGACATTGCGCACATGCTTTTGCACATCAAGGCAGACAAATGTGGGGCAGCACATGGGAAAGGAGAATCGGTGCTATATCTTAGTAGATATGTGATGTTCTGCTCTCTCCTTTTGACGCGCCTTAGTGCCGCAACTTTGGTTGCAGTGCTGCTTTTCACTACTTCTTCGTAACTGTGTCCCTTGGTGTTTTGGCAGAGGAATGATGAGAGCTTGTCTTGCTGGAGGTGGACAACTAGGAGTTATGAAACTATGCTACAGACATGCAACATAGTTGTGCTTTCTTCTTCAGTCTCTTAACAGGGTTTCCTAATTGACAGTATCAAGTCCCACAAATAGGTAGAGAAGAATAAGATTACAGGTTTTCCCTTCACCGCTCAGTATGTGCAGTTCCTCGTTTATGCTCCGCAGTGTGGTATCATCCTATCTGAGTGGATAGTAGTCAGCCTGGAAACCAATGAGCATCTGTACATTGGTACCTGGAAAGCAGTGGAGAGGTGTGGTGCATCGGCCAGGGCAGCTGACTTCGGAACACAGGGTTCACGGTTCGATCCCCGGCTTCGGCGGCAGCTCAGCACCATGTGACTCTGGGCAATAGCTCACTTAATTTCCACGACGGCCCCCAGCGCCTTGAGACCCGTAAGGGTGAGTAGCTGCGCTATATAAAAACGGACTTACATTTTTTACTTACAGGCTGGTGTTAATGGTCTCCAATGTCTTTTCGGTGAAAGTGAAGCCTACGATAGCCCTACAGTTCAGTTGGATCAGTGGTTCTGTTGAGACTTTTAGAAAAGAGAGGTGATGATTGTGTGCACGTACTTAGTTGGTACGTCTTCAGTGAATGTGCAGGAGTTATTGAGTATAGTGATTAGGGCAGGGTTTTGATGTCTAGTATCAATCAATCAGGAATTTATATAGCGCGGCTACTCACCTGTAAGGTCTCATGGCGCTGAGGGGGGGGGGAGGTGGGGGGGGGGGCTGCTGATCCATCTGGGAGTGGAGTGTGCCGTAGCATTGAAGACATCTTTTGCTGAATTTGTATGTTTGCAGGAAGACAATATTTTTACTAACATCAGCTTTGTGGATGGTGTGTAGACCTCAAAGATAATGTTAATCTGTCATAATATATGAGGTGAGATATTATCAGAGGTGGAGTAAATTTCCTCAGTGAAATAGGCCAGTGAATCACCACAGAGAGCATGTGAGGTGACTGAGTAGATGGTGATCGAGAGGTTATCCAGAACTCTTTTACTGACAAACAAACTCCTTTCTCTGACTTCACATCATCTGTAATGCACATCTGGATGCAGAACTTATTGGCCCTATCTAGTGCTACATTATAGTCTTGTTACTGAGCAATGCTAACCTTCAAAGGAAGGTCACTGGTAAAACCTTGGCATGGCATGTGGCCTGCAGGGTGTGGAACTTGTTACATAGTTCTTCTGTATTGCTGAAGTTAATGGGGATCTGGTCTAACCATGAGACCAGATTAGAATTGGCGATAGTTGGAAATGGCCCTTTCTGCTTGTACTCTCCCCCTAAAATGTGGTAACATTGGATTATCCACAATTGGCATATTTAGTTTACTTATAAGTAACTGGGCCCAGGGTCTATAAACTAAATGCTACTAGTGGGCTTGCAGCACTGTTTGTGCCAATGACATAAGTAGCCCTTTAAACATGTCTCAGACCTGCCACTACAGAGCCTGTGTGTGCAGTTTACACTGCTGTGTCGACTTGGCATTTAAAACCCCTTGCCAAGCCTTAAACTCCCCTTTTATTACATGTAAGTCACCCCTAAGGTAGACCCTAGTAGCCTATAGGGCAGGGTGGTATTTAATTAAAAGCAAAAAGAACAATTGATGGACAGAATACTGAACAATGTCATACATTCGCCCCAGTACAAAGTTCTGGACCTAAATACATCATTTTTTTGCTCCCTATGCCATTGCAGTTTAGACCCAGCCATATACAAATCAGTCTTGACCCTGTTCCCCATGGGAACAGTCCAGCCCGAACTGCCAAGCCAGGTCCTTCCTGGACTGGAAACAAGCATCCTAGGAACGGTTTTGGGGTTTCACCCCTCATCAGCCAGGCTAGCTTGACTCCAGTTTTGTTGATACGATTATCCATGGCTTTAGCAATGCTTTGCTGCTTGAGCGGAGGAGCGTCGCCCCACAAACAAAAGCCCCATGCAAGAGCTGAAAAATAAACTGGTAATAAAATGTATTTATTACCATTTTATTTTTCATCAACTGACCTATCCCGAACTGAGAGTCAGGGAGGGGCGGGGCCATTGCTGCTGAGTGGCAGCAGGTAGCTTTGTGCTCTCAAGTTTAAAATGCGCATGTCTCTTTGGCCAGCCGTCTTGCGATGGCCAGCCAGGCATGCACATTTTAAACCTCTCTAACCCAGCTGTCTTAAAACAGCTGGGTTAGAGAAAGCAAAGGCCTCTAGTGCTCTTGTGAGCGCTGATAGAGGCCGCTCCCACCAATCCTAGGGGTGCTCTCATGCTGCATGAGAGCAGTGCCAGGATTGGCTTGAGAGTCAGGACCCTGCCTGCCTCGAGGAGAGAAGGATCGAGGAGGATGTTGCACTCGTAGAAAAGGTAAGTGCCGTTTATTCTTTATTTATTTATGTGCCCCCCACCCCACCACCCTTAGGACATGCCAGCCTCCACTGTGCTTTGTGTAATGTGTCTCACAAGTAATGTAACCGGATATTCAATAATATTTTTGGGGAGGTTGAAGATATTTGAGGGGAAGATGTGATGGCACTTTTTGAGAAGGGAGTTGATGAGGACATTAATGACAATATCGCAGGAAATATGATGCACTTCAGTAAAAATGTCCTAATGGGGTGTGTGAAGGAGCCTTGCACTGCTCCTACCTCCAGCTGCCCAATGCCATTCCTTGTGTGAAGGAATCTCTGCCAGTGCTGCACATGGATTATGTGATAATTGAGCTGCCACCATACAAGAGTCAACACATATAGCATTCTAAACACGTATTTTAGCCTTACACTTTCTACTCCTCTAAGGTCATTACAGATATTATTTTGATATAATATTTATCCAAGATGCATAATGCTAAGGCAAGCCCAGGTTTATAGGAGTCGAAGAGAGCTTGCTAATTCATACAATTGTGTATTTCTGAAATAGTATTTTTGTTAACGCCTTTGAAAATTCAAATCATTACTTCTCGAATCCAAGATAAATTGGAAAATCAAAATGTGTCAAAGTCTTTGACTTTGCAAACAACACAACATGAATTTGTCAAATAGCTTTAGATTTGTATTTTTCTGTTAAGTATACTGAAGACATGTTTTGACAATATTTGATAAACGTGTATTATTCTTTTACCTGTTGTTCTCCATTGTCCTTTGGGAGTGAGTTTGTTCCATAAATATCTATTCAAGCATATCTCATGTCCCTGCTTAATGACAATACTTCTGTGTACTGGAGCTTTTCAAACATATTACAAAGGACATAACAAAGAAGCAGCCTGGCGTTCTCTTTACAAAAGGACAATAGATTAATATGCATTTACATTTCGTAAGACAGATTTGAATGAAGTCAATTACATCCACATTGTGTGCCAGTCAATCGATCAATCAGGCATAATAAACAGACAGGTATCCTTAATCTCAGGTACATATTTTTCAGTGTAGCCCCTGCTGCAATCTGGCCAACTTTTACATTTCATTAATGAGTTGAGTACTTGCTGACAAAACTTGCTTGTAACTTTCAATTCAAAATTTCGAATGCCAGCAGGCCTAACTCAGCAGTTCTTTCTTTTAAGGTTTGTATATTGAACTTTGAACAACATGAAGGGCCTGGTCTAATGTTTGGCGACAGAGTACAGTCCATCAGAGTGGTGGAGGACATTACCCTGATGGACTCCCATCTACCATATTTAGAGATAACTGTCAGCCCAGTGATGATCTCAGCACCTTGACAGGAACCACAGTTCAGGCAAAGTACGAAAGGTTTAGTAGGTGGCTGCCATCGGTTTTGATAGCTGTTCACCAAACTCACTAATTTTTATGTTTTTCCTAAACAAACTCACAAAGTAAGCCTTTGTTATTGAAAAGCAAATGACTAATTGACCCAGGATGTGGAGAGTACACAAAGTACGAAACTTAGTATAGTTACCAAGTTCAAAGCCTAGCTTACCTGGAATCATCCCAATACAAACTGGCAGCAGAATAGCCAAGTCATATAGGTGATACATAGCAATAGCTCAGGACGGTGACCAGAAGGATTCTATAGCAAAGATTAGTGTTTCAATCTTAGACCACGATGGGAAATATCAGTAATGTACTTTACGTAAGATGATGGAACGATAGTAACCTCACAGCTCCAAAGTGGGTACCGCAGACTCCTGCAGCCTTCGAGCTGAATTGTTTAGAAGATTGCCACGCTGGGTGATGGTGCATATGCTATGCATATGTACAGTGTATAGCCTCAATATCACAAATTTAAAAAACAGAGACGCGCAAAAGAGAAATATGCTTCCTACATACCAATTTTGTTAATGAATAGAGAAATGAAATATTGGCCAAAGTTTTGGCAAATCCATTATTTTCTGTATTTATAAGATATACTCATGTGGTGTTCTACAATAATAAAGAGATTTTCACATTGACCACCAACTACTACTGTATCGTCAAGATTAGTATATACAGGTAAGTATAGATAAGTACAGATTTACTTTTGTTAACTTCATATACATATATGCTTGGCCACCTCCATACACAGTCTTGTCACCTCACTTGCCACAGTATAAACTATACCTCACTACTGTACCATCCACTGTATTCTGGAAAAGCATGTCATTTCAATTGTCATAAGTGTCATTATTAATGCAATGATTTCACATGCTATAATTTATGCAATATGCAAGGATATAGCTATTTCATGGAGAAGGGGTGAATTATAATTAATCTAATCTGGTGAGTGGGGTGACAAGACTGTGTACAGAGGTGCACAAGTTATATTAATTTGAAGGTGGTGCATAAGTGTAATGTGAGTTATAGGTATGACAAAATAGTTTGAAAGTGGTGCATAAATGACAAATGTAAGATATCCCTATAACTTTGGAATTTCTAATGTTTGTGTAGTTTAAGTTGGGTTTGTTGCAAATAAGAAATAACTAAGTGCGTAAGTAGTGCGTAAATCGTTCATTTAAGAGATAACTATAAGTGTAGAATTTCTAATGCTTTTGTTGTTTAAGATGGGTTTGTATACTAAAAATAAATAACGTTTTTCTAAATATAACTTAGCTTTAACGTTTGGGTTTTTCTTGGAATTTCAATAGTCTTTATAATTTTAATTACAATTTTTAATAATCGGACAATTTACAGTTATTGAGTGGAGTGTCATTAAACAGGGTGTGGTACCATATAGTGGAAGGTAATGTTCTAAAGTGTACTTTGGTGCAGCATAGTGTGGTACAGTGGAGTGGAGTTGAGTGGATTGAGGCTACAGTGGTGTTCACTGAAATGGCATACAGCTGAGTGGCGTAGAGTGGAGTGGCATAAGGTCGACTTGCGTAGAGTCAAGTCAGATAGAGTAGAGTGGTGTACAGTGGCATGGCTTACAGTGGAGTGGCATACAAAGGAAGAGGGTATAGTAGAGTGGCATAGAGTGGAGTGGCGTACAGTGTAGTGGTATACAGTGGGATAGCATACAGTGGAATGTGGTACAGTAGAGTTACATCCTTTGAATATTGTAGAGTATATTGGAATACACTGGAGTGTTGTACAGTGTAGGGGCATATATTGAGATAACATATGCTAAAATAGCGTACAGTGCAGTAGGGTACTGTGCAGTGTGGTAAACTGGAGTGGCGTAAAGTGGAGTGGCGTAGACAGGAGTGGGGTAGAGTGAAGTGACATACAGTGGAGTCACATACAGTTGAGTGGTGTGCAGTGGACCGCCGTAGAGTGGAGTGTGGTACACAGTAGAGCCATAAAGTCAAATAGAGTAGAGTGTAGTGGCATATATAGGAGTGGCGTGCCCTGAGTGGTGCACAGCAGAATAGCATACACTGGAGTGGGATAGAGTGTAATAGGGTTTAGTGCAGTGGCGTATTGTGGAGTACTATAGAGTGGAGTGCCATACAGTGGAGTAGCGTGCAGTGGAGTAGTCTTGAATGGAATAACGCTGAGTGTAGTGGTGCTAAGTCTTGAGACATTCAGTGGAGTGGCATATAGTGGCGTAGCATAGAGTACATTGTCATACAGTTAAATAGGATTTTCTGTAGAAGCTTAGAGTGTAGTCACGTACAGGGGAGTGGTGTTTAGTGGAGTGGTATAACATGTAATAGCAATAAGTGGATTGGGGTAGAGTGCAGGCATATACTGGTGTTGAGTACAATAAAGGGCGGTAAAGTGGAGTAGCGTACAGTGGAATAGCACGGAGTGGAGTTACATACAGTGGAATCATCTACAGTGGATTGACATAGAGAGTAGTGGCATACAGTCCAGCACCATAGATCGGAGTGTTGTACAGTGTAGTGGTATACATTGGAATATGGTGTACTGGAATAGCGTACAGTACAGTGCAGTGGCGTACAGTGGAGTGTGTTAGAGTGGAGTGCCATAAATTGGAATAGCATAGACTGGAGTGGCATACAGTGGAGTGGCATACAGTAGAGTGGTGTACAGTCGAGTGCTTTTGAGTGGACTTTCATAGAGTGGAGTGAGGTAGACTGCAGTGATGTAAAGTCTAATAGGGTACAGTGGAATGGTGCACAGTCAACTGGCGTACAGTCGAGTGCCATACAGTGGAATAGCGTACAGTAGAATGTGGTAGACTGAAATAGAGTAGAGTGCTGTGGCATACAGTGGAGTGATGTGCAGTGGAGTAGTGTTGAGTGAAATACCACTCAGTTTAATGGTGTTAAGTCTAGTGACGTACAGTGGACTGGTATGCAGTGGAGTAGTGTTGAGTACAGTGGAATTTGGTTAACTGTAGAAGCGTAGAGTGTAAAGATGTAGAGTTGAGTGGTGTTTAGCAGAGTTGTGTAGAATGTAGTATTGTAAAGTGTAATAGCAAACAGTGGACTGTGGTAGAGTGTAGTGGCGTATACTGTATTTGAGTACAATGGAGGCCTGGAGAGTGGAGTGGCGTACATTGTAATAGCATAGAGTGCAGTGGTGTACCATGAAGTGGCGCTGAGTGGAATGGCTTACACTACAGTAGTGTAAAGTAGAGTTGAGTATAGTGGAATTCCGTACAGTAGTGAGGTGTACAGTAGAGGGACATATGGTTAAGTGGCAGGCACTGTAGTGTCATAGAATAGAGTTGTGAACAGTATAATAGCATACAGTAAAGTAGTGTTGAGTGGAGTGGCGCAGAGTGAAGTGGCGTAGAGTACAGTGGAGTCGTGTACAGTGGAAAAGCATCCAGTGGAGTGGCGTATACTGGAGTGACATAAAGTGGAGTGGCATAGAGTGGAATAGCGTAGAGTGGAGTGGCGTAAAGTGAAGTGTTAGAGAGTGGAGTTGCAATAGAATGGAGTGTCTCCATTGAAGCAGATGTACTATGAAAGTGTGAGAAGGGATGTATTTATATGTGGCCGACATACACGTTCCAATTAGGCCTGGGCAGAGCTCATGGAGTTTCACTAAGTGGAATTCCGCAGAGTTACCGAAAAACTCTGCCAAAATCCGCGGAGTTCCATGAGTGGGCGGAGTCTTGCTCATGGGGTCTGTTCTGCTGTTGCTGCTCCTATTGCAGTCTCTTCCTTCGCACTTCCACGTCCCCCAAGCTTTTCCATTCCTTTTCCTTTATATTCTTTCCTCCCATCCTTTGTCCTACTTCTCTAATTTTAACTTCTCTGTGTTTTTCTTCCTTCCCCTTTCTCCATAATGAAGCCTCATATGTTGGATTATAAAAATGTGGCCAACTAATTATTATGCAAACGTGCAGGTGTCTGAGGAGTCTTCAAATGTCCTTGAAATAAATTTCAGATCTGAAATAAAGGGAAGAAAAAGAATGTAATGCGCGGGCAATGATGTGCACTTGCCACTCCAGCAGTGGCAGATGAGGCAGGCTGTCTTCAAAGAGCTCTGAGATGGACACCTGTCAGACAGCCCTCACCTTGTGCCCCGGATTAGAAGCACTGTGAAGTGCCCAGAAGGGAGACCTTCCTGCACATAAACAATCTTCCCCTGCATGCAGACACCCTTGCACAATGGTGCAAGGGTGCCTGCGTTGGCGCTAGCCTGTAAAGTGTAGTGCCAGAGCAGGGGGAACGCAGGGCTGCACCACATTCTTGTAAATATGGTGCAGCCCTGCGTTTCTGAAGTGGCAGAGTGAGGCATTAAGCCATGAAGGCTAACGCCTCACTTCGCCACTTCCCTTGTACATATGCCCTTAAGTATTTCCATAACAATGCTGCAGTCTTTTGCACCAAAACCACAGCATTACCATAGAATACCACAACATGACAATAGCAATATCGTGGTATGGCGTGCTGAAAGCACAAAACTGTCTAAGTATACAGCAACACAGTGTGGTGAAACCATAGTGTTACCATACAAAATGCAGCGCAATGTGTCAGTGTCTTACCCTTGTACCTTAGCAGCAGAATAAGCTGGAACTGCAGCATCATCTATCCTGCAATGCACAGATCCACAGAGTTACCAAACTATAGGGAAAGCCACTGACTTATGCAATTTTTTAGCTGTGACATTTTCTGCACATCTATGAACCTACCTTCGTCACAGACTTCTAAGAGACCCAGTTGTTCGAGGGCTTTCACAATGACAACGATTATCACCAGAACTACTATCATTTTCAAGTCACTCGTTGTCCAGAAGTGAAGCCAGTGGATCAAAAAAAGTGCAACATTAGATAAAAATAGTCAAAAACGAGGGCAACCCACACAAGGATGGAGATGGGTAGCACAATGTGATGTTTAAGTCAACAGAATATAATAGCCGATCGCCGGTATACTCCGCTATGCGATGGTTGGCAGAGTTTTTGCCGAACTCCATGCTCCAAGTGGAGCACGGAGTGGTAAAACTCTGCGAATTCCACTGGCAGAGCGGAGTTTATCACTCAGCACTAGTTACAATGTGTAAATGTTCATTTTTGGTAGTATATATAGTGTAAGTGAGGGATTGCTCTTCACCTGAGGCCACGCCTGACTGCCCGCCCACTTGCGCACGTACCATGTACCGCGTACCGCAGAGAACCTTGGGAGAATCTTGGGATCACTGGAGCCACGTAGCTGCGGAGAGGAAACAACGGCCCTTTGGGGAAGGGGGCTGCATTCCTTGCACCATTTGCCATGCTGTGCTGCGCTCATCATTCCATCCGTTCTGGACCACAGACTCGGATGTTCGGCAGGACAAGGCGATTCAGCAGCGGTTTAGGGTGTGGGCTTGTCGACTCCCTGTGCCCTGATTTTTTCTTTTCTTCTGTCGACTGCCCCTTCGACCTTTGACCCTGATCCTGAGCGGACCCTGTTCAACTAGTGGCAACTGGCAGAGACGCTGGGGAAAGCCCTCTAGCCACTACAGGAGGGGGCAGAAAGGAAAATAATGGAAATAAGGAGAGCCCAATTATAATCAGGGAGAAGCCAGAGAAGCCCAAGACTTGGGAGTCTGAGCACCTAAGCCAGAACCCGTAGTTCAGCTTCTAGCACCGTATTACAGCTACCACCTATGGTCATAGATACAGTCGCAGTATTTCTGCAAGCAATTCACTCTTATACATGCAGGTGGCGGCAGTGGCAGCAAGACCAGAGGGAGGAGGTAAGTGGTTCTGCTGGTTACCGTTACCCTGTCTGCACTAACTCTGTATCTATGCAATAAGCAACTTCTGTTCACTCCTTCTTCGGGATAGCTGTGTGTGTTGTCTCTTAAGTACTTAAGCACCCCAAAAGTTCCCCAAAAGTTCTGCCCCGGTGTTCTGGATACCCTGAGGGTCCTTAGATTACTCTCTTGCATGACGGAGGAACAAAGGAGGAGGAGGAAGGCTGAGGGGGTGTGGCGCACGGACTTTATCTAACTGGCACTAGCATGCCACTGTACCATCCTGAGCTCTATCCCTAGCCCCTCAATGGGGAAACATAAGAACAACACGACCAACACGTGCACCAACTTTGGCACTTCAATAGCTTCTACAAACACATCTATGGATGCTTTCTTGACACGCCCAGTTGGCATCATTAGCAAGGAAATTGAGCTGGCAGAGTGCCGCCTTTCTCTATCATCGCAAACATCATCTCCCCCGGGCCTAGTACTTAATCCACCAATCCCACCAAACATAGACCCTTGACCCTGCTAGGTAGGTCGCTCCCCCTCCGCACAGCACCGCCTGTGTGTCCCTGCCCCAGCTGCCGCTGCTGAGGAAGATCGAGGCCCTCCTCCACCCGCAGGCAACCACCTGTGCCTCATCCCTGGTGGCCAGTGGTAGGCCGTAGGTTTGTATCTCTTCTGTTCTTTTGTAGTGCCTTTTGTCACTTTGGTGTCTGTGACTGCTGTTGTCTGTTTTTCCCCCTGTGCCTATATTTGTTCTGTGCTCGTTTTTCCTACGGTTTCCCTCGCTGTCCCTTGATTCTGTGCCCGGTTTTTCCCTCTGTTTCTCTCGCTGTCCCTTGTTTCTGTGCCCGTTTTTCCTTCTGTTTCCCTCGCTGTCCCCGTGATTCTGTGCCCGGTTTTTCCTTCTGTTTCCCTCGCTGTCCCTTGTTTCTGTGCCCGTTTTTCCTTCTGTTTCCCTCGCTGTCCCCTTGATTCTGTGCCCAGTTTTTCCTTCTGTTTCCCTCACTGTCCCTTGTTTCTGTGTACGTTTTCCTTCTGTTTCCTCGCTGTCCCCGTGATTCTGTGCCCGGTTTTTCCTTCTGTTTCCTCGCTGTCCCTTGTTTCTGTGCCCGTTTTTCCTTCTGTTTCCTCGCTGTCCCCGTGATTCTGTGCCCGGTTTTTCCTTCTGTTTCCTCGCTGTCCCTTGTTTCTGTGCCCGTTTTTCCTTCTGTTTCCCTCGCTGTCCCCGTGATTCTGTGCCCGGTTTTCCTTCTGTTTCCCTCGCTGTCCCCTTGATTCTGTGCCCGTTTTTGCCCTCTGTTCCTTGTTACCCCCGTAATCCCCGTGCCCTTTTGCCTTCTGTTCCCTTCGTCGCACCGCTCCCGTTCGCTGCATCCCCTGCAGCCCCGCCCCCCTGACTGACCATTTGCTGCCCCTGCCTCCCGCCTCCCAGCTGCTCCTCCCTCTCACCTCCCCATATATGGCGGCCGCGCGCAGCGGGCGCGCCGCTGGCGCGCCGAAGGCGCACCTTAGGCAAGCCCGCCTGCGCCCGTCCGCGCCTGGACCGCGCCCAGTGCCAGAAACCCTGGTCCTCGCGCCCCCCGCGCCAGCCACGACGACCGCCGCCGATACGATGCCACCACACTCCACGCTCTCAACCCCGGACGGACACACACCTGCTTCAAGGCCGCCCCGAAACGCACTCATGGTCCCTTCACCTGCCGGAACTGCAGCTACACCAGCCTCAGAGCCGCCGAAGCGCCCGCCAAGAAGGACCTCAACCACCTCCGATGCATCCTACTGAACACCCGCTCCACACGCAAACACGCCGTCGAGCTCTGGGACCTGCTCGACACATCATCACCGGACGTCGCCTTCCTGACAGAGACCTGGATGAACGACTCCTCCGCACCTGACATCGCCATAGCCATCCCAGATGGCTATAAAATCACCCGCAGAGACCGCACCAACGGAGTAGGAGGAGGAATCGCCATCGTCCACAAGAACACCATCAGGGTCTCGACCAGCACTGACGACATTCTCTGCACCGCCGAACACATGAACTTCCAGATCCACACGGACCCCAACACCACCCTAAGAGGCACCCTCGTCTACAGACCCCAGTTCAGCGACTCCATCGCCAACTTCATCAGCACGCACGCCCTGACCTCAATGACAGCAACTCCACCACCCTGATCGACAACCTCGCCAACCTCAGACTGAGACAGCTCGTCACAACGCCGACCCATTCCGCCGGCCACACGCTCGACCCCGTCTTCTCCTCAAGCTCCCACGTCTCCTTCAGCCACACCACCGAACTCCTCTGGACCGACCACCGCTGCATCCACTTCACCTTCCAGAAACCCACCACACACCACTGCACCCAACAGATCCCACGCCGCTGCTGGAGCAAAGTCACCGAAGACCAACTACAGGCAAACCTCACTCTCAGCCCACCCACCGACCCCTCCAACACCGACGACGCTGCCCGCAACCTCAGACGATGGATAGACGACTGCGCCAACACCCTCGCCCGCTGAAAAAACCCACCTACAGAGACACCAGCAAAAGAGCCAGCTGGTTCACCCCGGAACTCCTAGCATCCAAGCATACCTGCCGGAAACTAGAGAAGAAATGGCACAGTGAAAAGACACCGGACAGCCACGCAGCCCACAAAGACGCCATCCGCAACCACCATCACCTCATCAGGTCCGCCAAGAGGATCTCCTTCAAAGACCGCCTCGACAACAACGCACACAACAGCAAGGAGCTCTTCAACATTGTGAAGGAACTCTCCAACCCCAACTCCAACACCAACGACATCCCGCTGTCGCAAGCCCTGTGCGATTCCTTCGCCACCTTCTTCCACCGCAAGATCGCCGACATCCACGACAGCTTCAACACCCAGACAGCCCCCACAGTCACCGACACACCAGACCCACCGCACACCATCGACCACGACCCCTTGCCAGCCTGGGCCAACGTGAACATCGATGACACCATCAAGACCATGAGCACAATCCACTCCGGCTCCCCGTCAGACCCTTTCCCGCACCACATCTTCAACAAAGCCAGCAGCTCCATCGAACCCCACCTGTGCAACGTCATCAATCTCTCCTTCGAGACCGCGACCTGCCCAGAGAGCTGGAAACACGCCGAGATCAACGCCCTACTCAAAAAACCCAAGGCGGACCCGAGAGACCTCAAGAACTTCCAGCCCATCTCCCTGCTTCCGTTCCCAGCCAAGGTCATCGAGAAGATCGTCAACAGACAGCTAACCCGATACCTCGAAGAAAACAGCATCCTGGACCCATCCCAGTCAGGGTTCCGCAGCAACCACAGCACCGAGACTGCCCTCATCGCCGCCACCGACGACATCAGGACCCTGCTGGACAACGGTGAGACCGCAGCCCTCATCCTGCTGGACCTCTCCACCGCCTTCGACACTGTCTGCCACCGCACTCTACGCGCACGCCTCCACGACGCAGGGATCCAAGACAAGGCCCTGGAATGGACCACCTCCTTCCTCTCCGGCAGAACCCAGAGAGTCCGCCTCCCCCCATTCTGATCCGAAGCCTCCGAGATCATCTGCGGCGTACCCCAGGGATCATCCCTCAGCCCGACACTGTTCAACATCTACATGGCCCGCTCGCACGCATCGCCAGACAACACGACCTCAACATAATCTCCTACGCCGACGACACTGAACTGATCCTCTCCCTCACCAAGGACCCTCTCGCCGCCAAATCCAACCTCCACGAAGGAATGAAGGCCGTCGCCGATTGGATGAAGAGCAGCCGACTAAAGCTGAACACGGACAAGACGGAGGTCCTCATCCTCGGCTCCAACCCTTCAGCCTGGGACGACTCCTGGTGGCCAACGACACTGGGGGCAGCCCCAACACCCACCGACCACGCACGCAACCTGGGAGTCATCCTCGACTCAACGCTCTCCATGGCCAAGCAAGTCAACGCAGTCTCCTCCTCCTGCTTCAACACCCTCCGCATGCTCTGCAAGATCTACAGGTGGATCCCGACAGATACAAGAAGAACAGTCACCCAGGCCCTCGTCAGTAGCAGACTCGACTATGGAAACGCCCTCTACGCGGAGCTCCGGCCAAGCTCATCAAGCGACTGCAACGCATTCAAAAGCCTCTGCACCCCTGATCCTCGACGTACCACGCCACAGCCACATCACGCCCCACCTGAGAAACCTGCACTGGCTCCCCGTCGACAGGAGAATCTCCTTCAAACTCCTCATCCACGCACACAAGGCACTCCACAAGACCGGCCCAGCCTACCTCAACACACCGCTCTTCTTCTACGTCCCCAACCGCCAGCTCCGCTCCGCCGACCTCTCCCTCGCCACCGTCCCTCGCATTAGAAGAACAACCACCGGTGCAGATCCTTCTCCCACCTCGCCGCCAAGACCTGGAACACCCTTCCACTCAGCCTACGACAGACCCAAGACCTGCTGACCTTCAGGAGGCTACTCAAGACCTGGCTGTTCGACCAATAGCGGCACCCCCCCTTTTTTCCCCAGCACCTTGAGACCCTCGCGGGTAAGTAGTGCGCTCTACAAATTCTGTGATTGATTGATAGACGAGGGTCTGCCTAATCTGCGTAATCTATCTACACCTACACCCACACCCACAAAACCTAACCATCAAAAAGGGCGAGTTCAGACTCTGCCTACATCAGAAACTACATCAGAAACCTTCGTCTCCCCTCGAGATCAACATCACCCCACCCCCCTGGAGCCAGAAACCACGGTGGTCATATCAACGCCAATCGATCAAAACATGGCTGGGAAAAGAAAGAGACAGGAGCCCGTTAGGATATCCAAACGCCCAAGGGTTAACGTTCAGTCTCCCAAGAGAAAAGACACCCCAAAAGATATAGAGACCTCCTTGGATCCCTCGCAGAATTTCTTGAAGGACACAATAATTGCTGTCCTGCAGACAAGCTTAACCCCTATCCTGGAGCGCCTCAACACAATCGAGCTGGAGCTCAAGAAGCTTAACCAACAATATACCCTCCGGGGAGAAATCAGCCATTCCCATACTCCAGCTCTTCCCCAGCCAGCTATAGTAAGATCAGTACAATCAGGTTCGCAAGGAGGGCTAGAGAACAAACAGGGTAGTACACTGGGTAATCAAATCAATCAAACCAGCTCATCTCCTCTTTCAGTCCAAAATCACATCCCATATAACTACACACAGTGTCACCATAGGGGAGTGGACCCTGGGCTCAGCAACAAAAATCAAACAGGCTCGGATGGCTCCAAACAAAACGATCCACAAATAAATGAAGCACCACTCCCACATAGGACAAATGGGGCTTACTCCAGCGGGAATTAATCAACTAGTAAGGGGCTAGAGAAGGGCCCAAACACACTGTATGAGAAACCTCTGAACCAACCAATAGGCATTCGACCTAACATCCCACCAGAATGCACTCCATATATAATTGTATTAGAAAACGTTCCTACCTTGGTTCATCCCCATACGGAATCACAAACACCTCTTCTGAACAAAGTGTCATACTGGCTACAAAAGCACTCTGGATGGTCCAGTGACCTCTCTAAAAACATTATTTCAACGAGGAGGGTCTTCTGGATTGGACTACAACCTAACAGTTCACAGGGGGACTATATAATCATCAATTTTAACAGACCAAGTCTGGTCAGGCAACTATTATATTCACTCAGCCAAATTCCACCATCCCCAGAGGCTATTCGAGCACTGCCGCTGGGCTTTTTCTACCCTCCAAGGGCCTCTGCATCCTTGTCATGCAGTAACATCGATAACGGGTATCTGGGTACACCAAATGATACAACTCTAAGTCACAATCTGAACCGCCCGCTCCCTCTATTTAACAGGTTTACCCCTCTGGCCTCTTTAGAACAACTGGATTGACTACCCACTACAACACCCCAATCAATCTCAATTGATGACCATCCCTCACTCCCAGAACCAACTCAACGGGCACCTCATGACGTCCACCAACAAGAGGGGAATTTTGGTTTAATCTCTTGCAACGTGGCAGGCCTACGATCCAAACTGGAAGTGCCGGAATGGCTGAACCTAGTGGGCAATTCTCAAATAGTCTGTTGTCAAGAGACCTGGCTACTAGATCCACCGTATATAAGCAGCTTTGTGACCTTTCACGTCCCAGCAACCCCCTCAACATCAGGTCGAGCTAAAGGGGGATTGGTAACATTTGTCTCCGTGTCTTTGACGGACTGCAAGTCCTCTGAAGTGGTTGTCACTCCGTTCTATCACATAATCCTGTTCACTCTGAAGAAACCTTTTGACCTACTACTGGTTAACTATTATTACAACATATTTGTTCCTGCAGAAACTAAGATCGTGGATGGGCTAGAGGACACTTTGCACAAGACTTTAAATGACCATGGAAAGGAATTTAGACATACCCCTTATGGGGATGCACTAAATAGAGTGTCCTCTGCTAACAATTTGGTATTTGCACACGACTATAGCACGGGGACCCCCGCCCGGATTCCTACATATATTGGGTCAGGGTTTAACTCCGTTATAGCCCATGTATTAATCCCTAAAGAGCTGTTAACAGTATTGACTAACTGTTAAACGTTGCCCTCATACATGAGTGATCACAACCCACTAACCCTGAATTTAAACTTACCTCTATGCAGGGACATCTAGAAAACCCCACAGTATTTATTGGATTTCAATAAAAGTAAAGGTTTAAACATAAGATGGGGTCAGATTGATAAGGAGGCCTTTCACAAAGAACATTTATACACAAACAAAAGGAGATTAGTCAGGTCCTGGGAGAGGACTCAAGTCCAACAGAGGTAATCCAGGCCTTTACATCTCTTACAAAGTATATGGCAGATAAATTGACCAAAAAAGCTGGAAAATCCCATACTGGTCCAAGGTGGTTCAATACTACCTGCTCTAAAGCTCATAAATTCTTAAGGAGCGCTCTCAGAAAACGTCCATGGGACACAATAGGAGTAGTGATGGCCAGAAAAATCTACAAAGAGGCCATCTCAAAAAGTAAAGTCGAAATAAGAGAGAAGGCCTGGGATGAGTTAAGAGCTGCTAGCGAGCTGGCAGGTCCTCAAGCTTTTTGGCAGGTAGTAAACTCTCAGACCCTTTTAGTTGAGTCCCTCCCAAAAATTGACTGTGTTATTCCAAGTGATTCCTGGGTGAACCACTTTTCAAATATTTTTGGCCCAAAGGCACAGACACCGACACAATTTTTAGATGCCATACCCATTAGTGATCCAAGCTCTAATTGGTAATGAAAGCGGATCTATTGAGGTCTCTGACGTTACTCTAGCAATTGAAAATTGCTCTTCCGAGAAAGCCCCAGGACCCACCAGAATTCCCGCAGATATTTTTAAATCCCTACCAAGGTTTTGGGCTCCTCTAATAACTATTGTCCTAAGATCTGCAATTATCGGGCCCATGGTTAGAACCTGGGAAGAGGCCACTATTATTCCCATTTTTAAAAAGGAGGATAAAAGCCAGCCACACTGCTATCAGCCAATTTCACTACTGGATAGCACGGTAAAAATTCTAGGAAGGGTCATACTGACCAAATTAGAAAGCTGGGCTGCAGAGACTCAAGGGGCTATCAGACCTACAGTTTGGGTTTCCGCCAGGCATAGGAACAGTGGAGCAGACTTTAAACCTGTCCCTCTTAATCCAAAAATGTACAAAGGCAAAAAAAGGATGTGTCCACATTGCCTTTATGGACCTACCAAGCGCTTTTGACACAGTGGATCGCCCCAGACTACTATAATGACTGACTTATGTATAGACAGTGCAATAATCTCTTTGCTGCATAGGCTCCACACATATACCACAGCTTGAGTGCGTTACACTATGAACGGGGATCTCGCAGAAGACTTTCCGTCAGTAACAGGGGTTAGTCAGGGCTGTGTCCTGGCCCCATTCCTCTTTGTAATTTACATAAATGCCCTTGGTGATCATCTAGTAAAGGCCAGAAAAGATATCCCAAAAATCAATTCACTAGAAATTCCTGTCCTGCTCTATGCAGATGATGCTGTCTTACTTGCTCGAACAGCAAATGGTCTACAATCCTTGTTAGATGCTTTTAATAATTGTATGGATAACCTAGGACTTAAAACTAAGCGAACCAAGTCATTTATAATGAAATGTGGTCCAAAAATGTCGAAGACTAGAAAGTTTCTGCTCGGTGGAGAAGAAGTGGAAAAAACCTACCACTTCACTTACCTGGGTGTCCCTATTGATACCGATTATAATTGGAGCGTTTTACTGAATGTCAGAGTTTTACAGTTTCAAAGGTCAATTGATACAGTTTTTAGATTTGCAAAAAGGCTGGGACATACACCCACAAGTGAGCTGCTATGTATTTTTAAAAGCAAATATCTATCGGTTGCAACATATGGGGCAGGTATCTGGGGACATGTAAATTTTAAAGCCCTCCAGACTGTACAGAATAAGTTTATAAGAAGACTCCTGGTTATCCCACACTCCACCCCAACATCATTTTGCCACAAGGAGGTAGGGCTAAACTACCTGGAGAATTATATCAAATTGCAACCCCTCTTACTGTGGCAGCGTATTTGGAAAAACCCACAAGCCCGATTACGTAGATCAGTGCTGTCAGATTGTATGAATCTGGACAATTGCTTTGACATCCTCTGGATTAAATCTGTTAAAAAGGGCTTTGCAAATCTGGGCATCCCAGCTTTTTATCATAGCCCGCTCATTTAATCAAACATCTCCTCAGCACACATAAAAAAATCTTTTTTATTAATGTGCGCAAAAAGCACAGCAGGGCAATAGCCGGGAAGAGTGCGGAGTTAACCTTCGGGCTCCACTATTACGCCCAGCACTTCACTTACAGTTTATTGTAGATGAAAGACAGAAGTTCCTACTCAAAAGGTTTCGACTACACACCATATACTTTTTGGTGGCCTATCCTACCAAAGGTACTTGGTTTTCATCCTTACCCCTCTGTCATTGTGAGATCCATGCTGAACAAAGCACTTTGCACTTTACATTATTTTGCATTTTTACCTACATCAAAGAAGGCAGTTCCTGCGCCCCATATTGCGTGCTTTGGACCTAAGATCCCACATAGCAGCCTTTTCTTACTTGCAGTGCCTGGGAAATAAAACTGTTACTATTGCTGTTTTAAATTACATCTTAAGTTCCCTGAGACTACGATCTAAATATTGAAATTGTTTGGTATCTTGCTGCTATCACATTATTTAATGGATTTTATCTGAAGTTTTTATGGTGTATTTTTGTACTGTGTATTTTATGATATGACTTTTATAGCTCGCTAGAGCTGAATAAAGAATTTTGATGATGATATAGTGTAAGTAGTGGTAAAGTTATAGGTTTTATAAAATGTAGTTATATATTGTGCCATGGTGTACCGTGTTAAGTTCACAGTATACCATGGTACATGTAGCTGAGAAGTGGTTTATGTGATTTGCTAATGGCTGTATTTACCAAAAAATGTAGCTGGCGGTGGAGGTGGTTCCGATGGCGGTGAGACCCCCACCAACAGCCTGTCAGTGGCGGTTTCGCCACCATCGTAATCAGCACCTAGGTTAGGGTCTTACATATAGGTAAGTATTAGATTTTATTGTCATGACAACCTATTACCACTTTATTTAAGTGGCAGTAGGTTAAAATGTGTATTTAGAAATGTCTATATATTTTTCTAGCAATCTAGGGTGAACTGTTTTTTTTTTAAAGTAGCGCGGTAATTTGTAGTGATTAATGCGCTACTCCGTACACTTTTTGGGACATTTTTAAATATGTTAATAATAGAAAATGCACTTTAGCACAGTACATTTGTAAAATATAGTGTCTTACATTTCATTTCCAATATATATATTTTTTTTTTTGGTACTGCCGTAATATTGCAGTACTCCATTATTTTTCTTTTAAATACATAGAAACTTGCAAGTATTTTTCCCTACCTATTATCACTTTACTAACGTGGTAATAGGTCTGGAAAATACCAAACATAATACTTACCTAGATCGGAAAGGACCCCCTTTTTTCTTTGCACCTATCCTGGCTCACCAACCAGCAGCAGTGCGAGGGGTGCACAGCACAGGACGACATTGCAAAAGCCAAAAGGGAGAAAGTGCAAGGAGAGACTGGTATGCAGTGCGACAAACTGTGGAAGTAAGGACAATGACTGTGTACTTACCCATTGTGGCAGAATGGTTTATTGGGACATTTATGTCGAAAATATTGATTAATAACAAGTACGGAGACACTGCTCTTCTAACATGGCGGCCGAGATTGACAGAATATCACTGCAGTCCCTATTTGTTTGCCATCACTATGAATTCACCAATGAGAAGGGTGTTTTTACTATTTAGATGAATCCAATGTCGTGCGCTATGTGCATACATTTAAAGCACTGAGGAAGGTTCATCGCTGAAACGCGTCTGCATCAATAAATGTATAATTGGAGCTACCCCGTGAGTGCCCTTTGACTGTTGGAGCTAATATGTGAATTGTGAGTTCTACCACCATGCTTTTGGAGACACCCGCCTTAAGAGTTCGGCAGCTGCAGGTGGGGTTTGAGCTGTGATGTATTAACATGCTGCCAGACTGTCGCTGAAGGAAGGTCCGCCCACCGAGGTCATGGGTTATTCAAACCCATGGTAAGTGGTAATCAGACTGCCTCCAGCTGATTTATCCTTGCTCACCAACCAGCAGCAGGGCGAGGGGTGCACAGCGCAGCAGGACATTGCAACAGCCCAAAGGGGTAAAGTACAAGGAGAGACTGGTATGCAGTGCGGCAAACTGTAGAAGTAAGAATAATGACTGTGTACTTACCCATTTTGGCAGAATGGTTTATTGGGACATTTATGCCAAAAATAATAATTATTAACGAGTACAGAGACACAGCTCTTTAACATGGCACCCGAGATTGACAGAATATCATTGCAGTCCCTCTTTGTTTGCCATCACTATGAATTCACCAATGAGAAGGGTGTTTTTAATATTTAAATGAATCCAATGTCGTTCGCTAGGTACATACATTTAAAGCACTGAGGAAGGCTCATCAATGAAACTCGTCTCCATCAATTAATGTATGATTGAAGCTACCCCGTGAGTGTCCTTTGACTGTTGGAGCTAATAAGTGAATCGTGAGTTTTACCAACAAGCGATTGGAGGCACCCTCCTAAAGAGTTCGGCAGCTGCAGGTGGGGTTTGAGCTGTGCCATATGTATATATATATATATATATATGAGAGAAAATCTTCGTATCCACTTGCATCAACAAAGAAAGACTCGCACTCCAGGATCGTGGCCTGATAGTTATTATTAATTCAACTGCAACGCGTTTCGACCACAAGGTCTTTTTCAAAGCCAGTTTGCACAGAAAAGTAATCACTATTTTAAAGTGTTCAAAAGTAAGTGACATAGAAAACAGACGTGACGTTCCCCATTGATCATATGCATAGAAAACAGACTCCCAGCCCCAATCTATTAGTATTTTCACAGGGTACGCTTCACACTTGAATTGTTCAAATTATCTCATATTTCAAAATTCATACAACATGATAAAGTTCTCATGTTCAATTAAACAAAAATTAAATAATTCATGAAATCACAATTCGTCATATAATCATTATGAGCCTGAGTGTGATGGCACATTGCGGGGTGTAGACCTCATGAGACCACTTCCACTGATTAGTCTCTCAGTCAACAGCAATTCCGGCCAAGTGGCCTTTTCAAACGCTAACCACCGCACACCCGGTGCCGCTAGGCCATGCCTAATGGTGTCAACCAGACTCACATATCATGATAAAGTTCTCATGTTCAATTAAACAAAAATTAATCAATTAATAAATTCATGACATCACGAATCAAATAACAATTCATCATATAATCATTATGAGCCAGAATGCGATGGCACAATGCGGGGTGTAAACCTCATGAGACCACTTTCACTGGTTAGTCTCACAGTAAACAGCAATTCCGGCCAAGTGGCCTTTTCCGACCTCAACCACCCCACACCAGGTACCACTAGACCATGCCTACTGGTGTCAACAAAGTCACGCAGAGAACAATAAAAATTAAAAGAAGGATATTGACAAAAAAGATAGGTAAATATCCCTCGTGAATTGGTGGAAACCGTGCAATAAATTATAAGACAAAAAATATAACAACATTTCTAAAAAACCAAGGAACCCCTGAGTCCGGCACATGCTGCCCCCCGGCCCGCCTGCACGCCCAGAGTTACCCTATGTGTATCCATATCATGCTTCCTAGTTACCAGAGCCCTGGTTCACTAGGCCACCTGTGAAGGTCTTCCAAAGGTGAACATTACACCCCGGATGGGAGCCCCCACCGAGGTCCAATATACCACAGGGGAAACGGAATCACAAAGCAAACCATATTCAAATTGATTAAGGAGATCAACTGCTACTTATCCAATGTGGACAAACAGTTCCTCATCCTCGTTCATCCCTGCAGGAGACTTGCTGCCAAGTAGGAGAATATAACTTGACTCCAGCATTCTCAGTTGTTTCTCCCTGTCTCCCCCTCTCGAGTTTGCTTCAACTCTGTCAATGCCAAAGAAAGAAAAGACATTACGTTCTTGTTCATGACATTTCATCCAATGTCTAGCAGTAGAATAGTTAGCATCGCCATTTCTGATTGCCCTCTGATGCTCCAAAATCCTCTGTTTACTGTGAGACTAACCAGTGAAAGTGGTCTCATGAGGTTTACACCCCGCATTGTGCCATCGCATTCTGGCTCATAATGATTATATGATGAATTGTTATTTGATTTGTGATGTCATGAATTTATTAATTAATTTTTGATTATTTTTTGTTTAATTGAACATGAGAACTTTATCATGATGTGTGAGTCTGGTTGACACCATTAGGCATGGCCTAGCGGCACCAGGTGTGGGGTGGTTAGCGTTTGAAAAGGCCACTTGGCTGGAATTGCTGTTGACTGAGAGACTAATCAGTGGAAGTGGTCTCATGAGGTCTACACCCCGCAATGTGCCATCGCACTCAGGCTCATAATGATTATATGACGAATTGTGATTTGATGAATTATTTAATTTTTGTTTAATTGAACATGAGAACTTTATCATGTTGTATGAATTTTGAAATATGAGATAATTTGAACAATTCAAGTGTAAAGCGTACCCTGTGAAAATACTAATAGATTGGGGCTAGGAGCCTGTTTTCTATGCCTATGATCAATGGGGAACGTCACGTCTGTTTTCTATGTCACTTACTTTTGAACACTTTAAAATGGTGATTACTTTTCTGTGCAAACTGGCTTTGAAAAAGACCTTGTGGTTGAAACGCGTTTCCGTTGAATTAATAATAACTATCAGACCACGATCCTGGAGTGCGAGTCTTTCTTTGTTGATGCAAGTGGATACGAAGATTTTCTCTCATACACACATCGGGTGCCGACGCCCGATCCTCGCACTGGTCCCGAGAGGCGGAAGTGGTCAGTCACATCGGAGAACTTCTTCTTAAATATATATATATATATATATATATATATATATATATATATATATATATATATTATCTACTGGCGGTCGCCAGTAGATAGTTATAGTTAGGACCTATTTTCCATAGGAAATCCGCGACATTCTATTTAAAATAACTCTCTTGCCGGTTGACGAATCTTCACGAAATTTTCAAACTTTATGGCCTCGCTCCGCTCCTACCCTGAAAGTCTCGGGTGATTCGTCAAGCGGGGGCCGAGAAAAAGGGAGTCCTAAAATGTGTTTTCCCCATTCATTTTCCCATAGGAAACTTTAGACACGGTTACAGCCCGAACTGCTGAACGGAATTACACCAAATTTGGCAAAGAGGTAGTTCTTGGTTCAGAAAGAACCCTTTTGTTAAATGGTGTAAATCCGTTCAGTAGTTCCTGAGAAAATCAAAAGGAAAATCACATATATATCTATGGCCGCGTCGGATTCGCGCACCCTCCCGATCACAAGCTGTCTGCTAATTGGCTGTCAACACTCCAAACCAGGAAGTGTTGGCAGCCATCTTGTTCCTCGGTAGAACCGAGGAACAAGAAAGCAGTAAAAAGTGCGCAAAACGCACAAAGGGGCAGGGTAGAAACACCCTGACCCCCTAGGTCTGCTCAGGGGGTCCCACAAGGACCCCCTGGGTAGAAAAAGCATGTTTTTTAAATCGGCAGGATGCGCTCAGGAGCGCGGATCCTGCCGAAAAAATCGAAGCGCGGTCTCTCGCGCTCGATGAGTAATTTGCCTCGGGTGGCCCAAGTCCCGGGGCATGGTGGGGGTTTTAATTTATGTAGGGGGCCTCTAAGGTTTCCCAAGCCCCGGGGACCACCACCCCCGGGGCTTTAGAAAAGGGTGCGGGAGGGCTCTTGGCCCTCCCGCAGCCCCGGGGACCGCCACCCCCGGGGCTTCTTTATTTGTTAATTTAACCTGTGTGGGGGCTCCAGCCCCCACACGCCCGGGACCGCCACCTCCCTGGGGCACTAAACATTTGAATATGGGGGTCCGTTACGGACTCCCAAAGCCCCGGGTACCACCACCTCCCGGGGCTGTGAAATAGTTGGGAGGGGGCCGCGCGGCCCCCTCCTGGAGCCCTTGATGGCCCTGGGGACCGCCACCCCCAGGGTCGAGCTCCTGCAGTGTCCCGGGTGCCTACCCCCGGGACACTGCTGTTTGTAATGACAGGACTGGAGCCTCGCGGCTCCCGTCCTGTCATTATAAACTTGCTTTGGATATTGGAAGAGAGAGCAGGAAACCTGCTCTCGCTTCCAATATCCAAAGCTGATTGCTTTCACATGGGGAGCAGCATGTTAGCTGCCCCCATGTGGAAAAGTAATGCCGGCTCCCATAGGACACGGGGAGCCGGCGGGACTGTGGGGGTTTGGGGACCCCCACAGTCCCCAACGAGAGGCCAGGCCCTGGAGGATGGGGTCCCCGGGGCCATAGTGGCCAGGGAGGGGCCACGCAGCCCCCTCCCCAAATTTAAAAAAAAATTTTTTTTAAAAAGTGCAAGGCCGGCCCCGGGGATGGGGTCCCTGGGGCCTTAAATGGCCTGAGGAGGGGGCCACGCAGCCCCCTCCAAATAAAAAATCAAAAATCGAGGCCATGCCCCGGGGATGGGGTCCCCGGGGCCAATACAGGCCCAGGGAAGGGGGCCACGCGGCCCTTCCCGTTTTTTTTTTTAAATTTAAAAAATAAAATAAAATGCTCAGGCCCCGGGGATGGGGTCCCCGGGGCCAAAGTGGGCAGGGAAGGGGGCCACGCAGCCCCCTCCCATTAAAAACAAAAAGAAAAAAAAACGACCGGCATCGTGCCGGGAGGCCCCGCCCCCTCCCTGCAGTACTCTGCAAATGTGCCCCCTGGCGCGTTTTAAGAAGGGGAGTAATTCCCCTGAATACTGGGGGTCTCAAGCCAACTAGCCCACCAGGAACCTCCAGTATGTGCTAGAGCTGCGTTGCAGAGAGGTGTACAGAGGCCATGCCCCTTTTACACCTCTCTGCAACGCAGCTCTGTGGCGCTTTAGAAGTACATGGTGGGCTAGTTGGACTCCAGGGACCCTCAGGATTCAAGGGGACTTAATCCCCAACTTAAAACGCGCCACGGGGCGCGTTGCACAGTGGTGAAGGGAGGGGCGGGGCTTCAGGTGACATGTGTGCAAACAGGCCCCGTGGCGCGTTTTAAGATGGGGAATTAAATCCCCTTCAATCCTGAGGGTCCCTGGGGGCCAACTAGCCCACCATGTACTTCTAAAAGCGCCACAGAGCTGCGTTGCAGAGAGGTGTAAAAGGGTGTGGCCTCTGTACACGTCTCTGCAACTCAGCCCCTGGCGCATACTGGAGGTTCCTGGTGGGCTAGTTGGCCCCCAGGGACCCTCATGATTCAAGGGAACTTAATCCCCCAACTTAAAACGCGCCACGGGGCGCGTTTGCACAGATGTCACCTCAGGCCCCGCCCCTCCCTTCACCATTGTGCAAATATTCCTCTAAAATCTGCCGAAATACGAATTCCGATTTACTCACCTGTTATCAGGAGAGACCTCAGTGCTGCATCTTTCAGCCCAGTACTGATCCTGAAAAGTAATTTTAACCGTACTTACCAGTAACTTGAATTTCCTTCCATAGGATATCATTGCCTGCTTTTTGCTGAAAAAGTTTCTAAGTGTCGATTTTTGAAACATACAAATATTCATCTAAAATCAGCCGAAATACGAATTCCAATTTACTCACCTGTTATCAGGAGAGACCTCAGTGCTGCATCTTTCAGCCCAGTACTGATCCTGAAAAGTAATTTTAACCGCACTTACCAGTAACTTGAATTTCCTTCCATAGGATATCATTGCCTGCTTTTTGCTGAAAAAGTTTCTGTCGATTTTTGAAACATACAAATATTCCTCTAAAATCGGCCGAAATACGAATTCCGATTTACTCACCTGTTATCAGGAGAGACCTCAGTGCTGCATCTTTCAGCCCAGTACTGATCCTTAATCCTTCTCCGAAGATGTCTTGAACCTCACTTTTCTCTTGAGGTTCACTATTAATCGACTGCTCAGAATGTTAGGCCTACCAAATATAAAACAGCAATCCTAAGCATATCACTGTTGTAAGTCTGACCAAATTTGTGAAGGTATGGGGCGGAGCTAGCATGGGAGAGCTGGCGCGCTGTGGCGAGCTCCCGATCGAGTCACTGATCCTGCAATTATCCACTATGAACACTGGCATGGGATTCTGCGCAATCAGGGCGACTACATAGAGGCTTCATTAACACACCAGCTAATGCCGGAGAGCTGAATGGCTTGTAGCTGGGAGGGCCGACACAGAAGTGAGCGATAAAAGACTGCTGCCCAGGCGCGCGCGTCAGCTCGTGTCACGCAAGACCGAGGCGCACTGGGAACTAGGCCGGACGGAGCGAGAAGGGAAGGCAATGTGACTCTGGTGGGCGAGGCAGTGGGCTGCGAGGACAGATACGGCATCATCAAGCGCCGGCGACCTGGGCCTTTACTGCTGGGAACATCTTGACGGCCGAGAGTAATGTCGAAATCGACGCGCACTTGAGGCCAGTAGCTACGACCAGGCACCATCTGAATACCGCAGCTGGGTGACGAACGGACCTGCCGCAGTCGAGGCGGAACAGGATAGGAGAATCCATCTACATGTAAGGTACAGAGGCGTGCAGCACTAAAGTGAAGCGATTCGCCCACGTAGGGTGGTGCGGGGGGTCTGCGGCCCCAGCTGCGCATTGTGACTACATCATACACCAGTGACATTCGCCTTTGTAATCAGTCGTCTCACGGCCAACGGGGACCGCCGCTGAGATCCTGCCACGACCTTGCACCAACCCGGGAATCATACCCTGGTGCCCACCATATACCGATACCTTGAGTGCTGTGTGTGGCGTGGGAAATATGTGTCTGTGATCCCTGGGCATGCCCAGGCGCCTGGAACTCTAGAGGCGTGGACTAGTGAGGCGCCATTTTGTCGACTTCAGCCGCCGGATTCACCCAGCCCAGGTCCGGACGCACTGGTTATGAAGTCTCACTGAGACACGACGGGGGTCTACCACTGCAGGCTGGCTGTATGTGCATTACTGTCACATCGCATATCCAGATGCGCCTGCAACCTCGATAGTACGATAGTACGATTGCAGCCCTGCATCTAGCTTGCGCAGACACAGGGACACCACAGGCAACACTATTGATCACGGCCTCGACTATCCTCTAGGCCACAACTCCGTAGGATAGAACCTGGCTACTTCCGGCTGCAGTGCACTACACATAGAGTGCAGGCAGGATGGGAAACCAGATAAAATCAGCAAACTGCAATTTGAGCAACCACGGAAACGTGGAACCGGCTTTGTTTAGTGCTCAGGCACAAATAAACACCAGGCTTCCAGCACGACAGTGGATTTCGACGCCATGTTTGCTACCATGCAATCCACGCTATCAACATAGATGGCAAAAATCGACTCCCTGACATGTCGAGTGAGCCGTATGTCGGAAGAATGGACAAATATACGAGACAGAAATCGATGTGGTGGAGCAGGCGGGTATCAAGCTGCGGAGGATGTCGCGCAATTTGAACAAAAACATATTAAAGCTGACAAAGGCTCTACAACATCTCATGGCTAAAACTGAAGATCTTGAAGCCAGGTCCCGACGCTGTAATCTCCGCCTTATGGGGTGGCGGAAAGCGACAGAACAGATACAATGGAGAAATATGTCGAAATGCTACTCATCACTCTGCGATTAGAAGCATTCTCTGAAATATTCATTGTAGAGAGGCACACAGGTCGCCCTTTTGAAACCTGCGCCAGGTGCACGCCCACACCGTAATGGCTAAAATGTTGAATTATAGAGACAGAGATGCCCAGCACTTCGCAAAGCACGGAAATGGGATCTCTAAACCATGACGGAATGGATATCCATATATCCAGACTTTACCTCCCAAGTGCAGGAGAGGCGAGAAAAAGTTCCTCGACGTAAAAGAAACTAAGGAAAATCCCATCTCTGTACAGTGATATGCCCAGCTAGATTAAAGATCACGGATGGTGGAAAAAGTATACTCTGTAATGAACCGAATGCCATTCGGTTCCTACAACATAACTACCCAAATGCCCTCAGGCGCAAATCTCTGAGAGGAACTTTGGCTGAAAGCGGACATCGCGGATGTCGAATGATAATCTCGCCTCTCTCCAACCTTGGGCCACTGTTACAATCAGCCGGTACCTTTTATATGTTGCTCCGGCGATAAATGAACAAATCTGGTCTGCGCTTCATGGGGACAGCCTTTGCCGGTGGGCAATGTTGAATAACCATTTGTTGGTGATAGTAATGTTCAACTATTACCAGCTGTTACATTTCTATTAATAGTCAATGTATCTGCCTTTCACTTAGGTATATGCGCACTTTACAATATAAATTAGTAATGATACAGGATTGTGGCTTGATCCCCCAGCTCTTTGCTGTTGGGGTTGTAAACCGGAAGCTGCCGCCCCCTGTGTAAACCAGCCTGCTTTGTTAGTTAGGTGGGAAGTTTTTGTTTGTTATTATAGGAAGTGTCTTTTTACCATGATTGGGGTGGTGAAGTGGGTGGGAGAGTTGGGACAATTGCACGGTACATAGATAATTCGCATGCCAGGCTTAAATATCCAGGATTCTTAAACTCTAAGGTTGGGCAAAGTGATTGTACCCGGAGATGGCGGAAGATGGGAGGTATGTCCAGCCTTTAATCAATAACCTACATTAGTATAGCAATTAGACGAAATGGATAGAAATGCCGTGAGAACTAGTTGCTTGGAATGTCAGGGTCTAAATAGTCCAGAAAGATCAAATAAGTGTTGCCTATTTAGACAGGCATGGCGGATCCAAATGTGACTCTACTCCAAGGCGCATCTGTACAAAGCAAAATAAACTGGGCAACAAATGGGCTGAATTAGTGATATCAGGCGGCTTATACTCATCATATACGAGAGGGTGACAACCCTTATCCGTGGACACACAATTTACTGGACCAGAGAAAATCATTGACCCACAGGAGTGAATTATATTATACTTACAGGATTATTGCGAGGGGCAGTGAATTATAAATATTTACGGTCCGAATACGGATGATCCCAGTCTTTTATGAATCTCTGAGTACAAATACGAACCCTACCTGATATAGAACACTATTTGTTGGGAGCGACCTTGTCTTGCACTAAATTCTGCACAAGACAGATCATATCAAACTACAAGAACACCATCCGAGCAGCAGTCTCTATTATTCAAAATGGGCTAATGAAATTTCGTATACATGATGTCTGGCGCCTAAAAAAGAACCCACCACACTTGGCTTTACATTCTCGACAGTCCATGACTGGTCCAGACTTGACTACTGGCTTCTCTACAGACCAGCGTGTACGTGGGCATGAATATAACACACTCCTAAGGCAGCTCTCGGACCATAAACCAGTGATATTAACCTTACACATGCACGACATACATCCCACCACCATTTATATGGCGCTTCAATATAACGCACTATTGGACCCCCTTTGTGGAGGCAGTTGTACAGCAATGAAGATTACTTTGCAAACAATAAACAGCCAGATACTAGTGCAGGACTGCTTTGGGGAGGCATTTAAGGCAACAGTTAGGGGTGTTGTATAGCACAAACACCAGGTATTTTGCGCGATATTCGGACGCAACTGGAGAAAACGAAACATAAAATTGCTTGAAGCCGAATGGCGCCAACCACAGTCACTTACGCTGGGTAAATTGAGACGAGATAAATAAATACAATCTGCTGGCAGATGATGAGATAGATACACTTGGCAGCTTCCTGCACGCACGCCCAGGATTGAGGAGGGAGGCAGACCAGGTGAATGTTAGCACAAAAATACGAATATAGAAAACAAACAACACTGTTCTGAAGATACAGGGCGATAATGGGAATACTGCATGCGGATACTCAGGAGTATATTAAGCGCGTTCACGACGACATACGGGAGATTTTTATAAGACACAACATACGGTATGGAACCTGAAATCATACAGCCCCTTGATGACATAGCGCTGGTATGGCTGTCAACACACACCGCGAGCACCTGCTCTCCAGCCCATAATGAAGGGCGAATTCAACTAGCTATAAAGTCTCTGCCCAATGTGGTAAATCACCGGGTCTGATGGATTTACTGGCAAATTTTATAAAGCATATCTTGGAGTTATTATCACTTATATGAATGTATATTAGGAGCCTATCATGACAAATTTTACTACTCCCCACTCTGTGAAGCCCTTATATGCGTGTGAAGCCTGATAAAAACCCAGATAAAAACCAGAATCATATGACCCCTCTCATTAAATCAATACAGGCGTTAAATATTGGCAAGGGTGTAGCTACTAGATTCGTCACTAAACGGCCACCATAGTCCTCCTGACCAATCTGGGTTCATTCCAGATCGCTCGGCGACACACAATTCCCGAACCATATTTGCCTTTTTGCACCAGCTCAATCCAGGAATTAAGGCTGGCACAGGCGGTATTGTTAGACGCAGCCAGGCCTGACTCTATTGAATGGACCTATACATGTTCACGATCCTGAAGAAAATGGAGGGCTTGCCACCTCGTTTATAAACTGGATAGCCTATTATACAATATGAACCCACAGCCCGAATAAAAGTTAATGAGCACGTATCAGGGGTAATCCCAATGCTTGGGGGACCAGACAGGGATGCCATTATCCCCAGTACTGTTCGCAAGAAGTAGCATTGAGCCATAGCATGCAAATACGCCAGAACTATGCATATACAGCGCTCTGATTTAATCTAGACCATCAACCTTATCACTATATGCGGATGATATGTTATTGTATAAGAGACCCAGAGAGTCCATCTCTCGCCTGTGCTGAGAGAATACATAAAATTTAGGGAATGCTACGGAAGCACAGATCAATTGGAGTAAGTCAGCAGTGATCCGTTAATGAGAATACAGGGCGCCACAAATGGGTTCCCCTTATATGGCAGGAAGACCCCATTAAATATCTTGGAATCTGGACCATAGAGACCCTGCATTAGTCCTCAGATATAATTATGGACCTGCAATAGACCGAATAGAAACACAAATATCCTGATGGATCACCCACTACCTCTATCTTTGCTTCAGAGTAAATTTCCCTTATAAGATGGTACTGTTACACAAACTGCTATCTTTTGTTAATATGCAATCACACACTCACACACAATCTTTCAGGCGGTTACGCTCGAACCTGATCCAGCTGATATGGGCAGGCAAGCAGGCGCG